>JH152692.1:104560-133771 GCA_000226015.1 Mnemiopsis leidyi | reverse complement strand
GTTACAGACTTAGTTACAGGCATGTAGTTACAGACTTAGTTATAGGCATGTAGTTACAGACTTAGTTACAGGCATGTAGTTACAGACTTAGTTTACAGGCATGTAGTTACAGACTTAGTTACAGGCATGTAGTTACAGACTTAGTTACAGGCATGTAGTTACAGACTTAGTTACAGTCATGTAGTTACAGACTTAGTTACAGGCATGTAGTTACAGACTTAGTTACAGGCATGTAGTTACAGACTTTGAAACTTGCAATTACCGGATAATCTACATGCTAGTTTGAGGTTTTAAGGACAAAGGCCACCTTCACTTCACTGCAGTTTAATACCCATTATATTTATGGCTGGGACTTGTTTTGAAAAATAAAAGAATCCATTTGGACTAAGCTGAAATGATTATTACATCGCATTCAGTAAACGACAACACATAATAATACCATAAGTCAAACGTAAGTTATTTGTAAGTAAAGATAAAGTAATTTGTAAAGGTTAACTTTAAACTTTGACATAAGAATCAATCTCCACCTTTGGTATCGAAAATTCACCAGTAAACCAAGTTATGAATCTTAGGGGTAGACTGTACAGGAATTTTACGTTTCATTTTTTAACGGTTAGCGCTTAATTTTTCAAAGGGCGTGTGCTGGCCGTTCGAAAAGAATTTCAATAAAGTTATTTGGAGACATAACTGCGCCATGAGTCGCTGTAATTACGCTGTTCTTCGACTTAATACTATAATTATGATTAGTAAATGCTAAAAATTGAAATATGTTGCTGATTACGAATTTTGAGTAAGAAATAATTCGGTCCTTAATTTCCGTGTAGAGGGTTAGCTCAAAGACAAATTTTCAAAATGGGCCCCTGGAGGAGCAACTTCGATTACGTAAAAAACCAAGAAATTATTTCTTGTTCCCTATAACAGTTGGCTACCTTGGGTTAGGGCAGTCAATCAATTTTAGTAGGTGGAGATGTTTCTTATCAAGAATATAAGTGAAACAGTAAACAGTAAATATATGAGGAACAGTTAACAAAAGCCATGAGGCTGTAAAATTTTACGGGTAAAATTCTTCTTCTAAGATGGTGATCTGTATACCATAATCATAATACAATTAATCCTTAACATGTGCTTAATTATGGATAGATAAATTTTTCAGCTAACATTATCATTGAACTATGATGCTGTTGAAATTAAACAGATGTGCAATAATCACGCCTCAAGAAAGGAGAACGATATATCGTAAGTTCTATAAAAAGTGTTAAGAAATGTCAAGTAATCTCGTAGGGTAAATGTAAGATGTTAGCTGTAAAATGTGTACTGTGTTTTAACATACCAACCCGCACAAAACAATAATGCTTTTTTAAAAAAAGCCTTCTACTTCTAATCTAAGTTTTATTTTATACAATAAATTAGGGGTTCGTTCAGGACTGTATACCTCAACAAGATGAGATTGAAAATAAATCATATTTATTCTCGACACCCCAACGTAGATCATACATGAGGTTGAAATATTTATATTGGGATACAAGCCTGAAACAAACCGTCATAAACAATCGGCCAAGAGTTCATAGGTCTATAAACTTGATAATATCTCTTGTATAGATCCGAAAAATGTCCGAACTTGATAATCAGAGCGCGTCTCACGGAACCAACAAGAATCATTAAGATCACTGATAGTCAACCCGATCACTGCATGCAGGTCACAGATAAAACATACATAACGGCCAATTAGGTAATTAAACAATAATTAAGTACTCGTTTGGAGCCACCCATATTCGGTTGATCACCGTCTCATCCACTTTGGGATCACCACTTCTGAACAAGAATCACAACGATGTACATAATTGTTCTTCAATGTCTTTTAACGAGTAAAATAGACGGATTGAATAAATAATGTGGCGCCCATTTTCGTACCGGTTAGGTTTGAAATCGATGATCTTCCAAAACTGGCCCCTTTGAATAAAAAATGTCTAATAATGTATAAGCTTTATCAGTCCAATTGCTGTACCACATAAGCTATTAAAGTATCTTATAGTTTTTAAGAATGGCAACCTTGCCATTAAATCGTTGCCATTTTGAACCTCCAGGTAAAGCTTTAGGTTTGCAATAGGACTGAATAAGCACCCTTTCCAAACACACAAACCCGCATAAATACATAAATATTCAAGTTGCGAATTAGGTTGTCAGGAAAGAGAATGTTAATATTGAACACCAACTTACGTTGTTAAGTGCCTTTAAGTAAGATACCAGGAAGCAAATGGGATAGAAATCGTATTGGCAATCAAATTTCTTATAAAGGGGCACGGACATAAGCACGATGCTTCAAATAATTCCCTTTTGCTTCTTAGTACATATAAGCTTAACCGAAAAATAAGCTTTAATTTTAAAACAATAAGTTATTTTAAACAGTGATGTAAGGATAAGCAAGCCAGATAATCTGAGAGGAATGTCAAGCCGTGGCCATACTCAATAAACATATTTAATAAGTTAGGCAAATTATTAATGATAAAATATTCAGTCATCCAAATAAACGATATCTTTTTATATCTTGTATAACTTTGTCCTGGAGTCACCAAAAAAGTGCCCGACAATTGTAAATAGTGCATTAGTAATATTATGTATTAATATTCTTGTATGATCATGATAACATATTATAATAAATGTTCTTCTCTCAGTGCGCTATCAATTTTGGGACAGAGTAAATTCTCGAGTCAAATGGTGAAAGTTATATGGGGCAAATACAAAAGGTCAAATCGGTCTCTTGTCACAGTATCGAACATTTTAGGTCGTACAAAAACATTATTTACATAGATATAATAAAATATGGTACACGTTTTATTCACCTAATATTATTAAATACTATGTGCTGGCAACCTAAGTGCTCTGCGCGTTCTGCTGGGTCAGCCTGAACAGCTGCCTAAACTTGTTGATCAAATGTTTTTGTTCCTTCCTCAGACGTTTCAATTCTTCTCGGGATTCCTGCTCCTCACGCTCGATCTGGGCGATGTACTCGGCCGACTTCTTTAGTATGAGCACCTTGGACACCTTGTCGGTGACGCTGATGGGTTCCACCTCAGCCTGGAGACGTTTGTAGCTGTCCTTTAGGTCATTTCTCCGTTTGCGTTCTAGGACGTTGTGTGCGAACCTCTTGGTGCAGTTCTCGCTGCACACTTCGTCTTCAAGGTGGGAGTGGTTGGCGGAGAGGTTCTTGAGTTGCTCCAGGGAGAACTTGTTGGCAGCTTCTTCAGCAAGGCGATTGTTTTGGTAGGGGTGGCGGGAGTGAGAGGAGCGTCGTTTGGGAGAGATGATCCCATCGTCTGAGGAGGAACTGAGGGCGCCGTCAGAGGAAATCTCCGCCAGCTTCCTCTTCAAATATGTCAGTTCGTCGTCCTCGGATCCTGAAAATATCACTGGTTAATGGTTTTGATTGAATAAAAGATTACAACCATGGTATGTAGTCGGAAATTCTAGTAGATAAAATATTGTCTTATGTATATATAAATATAAATATTTGCATCTTTGAGCACCCTTTAAATTGAATTTTTGGTCTCAATAAATCTCTGAATCTTAGCCCACCGAAATGCGATGGATACATTTCTGTTAAGATAAGAGTGCACAAATCACACACCATTTAAAACTGATGATTAAATAAAATACAGAACAATGCAACCGCATTTGTCATTAGTCCTTGATTAATGCTCTGGGATTATCAAGAATTATCGAATTAAATGAATACCAGCACTGGGGCATGTAAATTTGGCGCTCAGAATTCTACCGAAGAAAATCGGTATTCCATTTTCGAGAAGTTCAGCTCTTTGCAGACTTGAAGCTTTTCACATTTTTAGAAAACGTGAGTAGCATTGTCAATAGCAATAGACAGACGGGTGCCGTGTCAAGGGTAGCCAAGAAGTCTCACAGTTCGTTACGAAACTGCCACTGTGTTTGTTGTTCAGTTACGTGAATGGATACATTACATAATTTCCACATTTTATACAGATAGAGATGTGATATGCGCAGTAACTCCACAAGCCCGGAGAAAGTTGGTGGGCGTGCCACTAGCCACGTTCTGTAAAGAAAACCAGTAAAGTGGGGACTGACAAGCATCCGCATACAAACACAGCCCCATTTTAGGGCGATTTACAAGTTCATTTTAAAACTTGTAAAACCGGGTACACCGAATATCACCGATTGGCCGGCTGTATATTTAGAGGTGTTCCGTCCGACTGGAGGACTCTGCACTTTGCAGCAGCAGTAGACATATATGCTGGATATGGACGTGAAATAAATTAGCCCGATATAACGCCCGTCTGGTGAGTGACAGAAAATATCTCCTGATATTCTCCTTACCGTCGGTGGAATACCGACATATCGGCCGATTGTTGGAGCTCATATTCCGACTAATTTAATAGGAAGAGCGCTTCGAACAATGAGGATTAGTTCCCAAACATGATGCTATGTCTTGGAGAGTACCTTTGCGTACGCCTTGTGATGTAATTCAGACGGGTAATCCAGCTGAATTGTATAACGTATGTGCCCATTAATCAAATCATGAATCAAATCAGCTCTGTCCGCTCATTTGCCAACATTGTAAAAGTTTGGGGATATTCCATAGTCGGGGAATTACGAGACCCCCAGGCTTTGTTTTGGCCCTAAGGGTAGCTCCTGTAATTTGTCCCCTGATAGAAATGACCTTGTTATGAAGCTCGCCAGCCAAGAGGCTAGGCGGGGATCCGAGATTGGCCACCTGATGCATATGGCAGTTGACTGAAATGAACTAGACCAATGGTTCTTGAGCAGGTTCTCACAAATTGTTAACTTTAACAAAAATTGTTAAAAGCTAAACACTATATTATTAACCACATAACGCGACATGAAGCACTGAGGGACGCAAGCTCAGTGCCCACTCCACTCTCGCAATGTCAAGATTATCGCCAGATCGATGGCATTATTTTCCGGTCCTGTACTATCTTTTACCCTGATCGTGACACCGCAAATTTGATGAAATCTCAATTCAATAATTGGTAAATAGGAGGAATTGCATTACAACATGTTCCGTTGAATTGACTTATCAACAAGCTCAACCTGCAATGATATGTTCGCCTGGTACAAAAGATGATATTATTTTGAAGTTCAGAGATAACACCGCCATCTAGATCACAGTGCCAGGCGATTGACCGTCTACATTACCATACACTGTCCGGCGTCCGCTGGTCCAATCAGTTATCGTGCTCTACAACCATGACTCTAAATGGCTTCTCAATCAATAAGTCCAATCTTCCAGAAAGTACATACTTAACACCAATTTGATACTTGTAATTCTGGATAACTGGGAACCCATGGAACGTACGATGGTCTCATTCTCCAAAAAGTTAACCTCCCCTAACTTTTACAACCTGTAAATTGGTCAACAATTTGTCCAATTAAACTGGAAATTGAAACATGGAGAAGTTCTCGGTGTCGGGTGACCATCACATCTCAGCAAACAAGATACATATCACACTTTTCCGGCAAGTTTTGTCTCGTGCTGGGAAGCAATACAAACATGTCAGAAGTTGGAGCTGTTTTAAATGTAGGGAGGCGACCTTTCGGTTACGCTTAGGACAAACACCAACCTGTTGAAACATGACTCGTTTCTCGATTAAAATCAGGCTTCTAGCAATAACATGTCACATCGACGGAGAGATTTAGAGGGGTTTCTGTCATGAAAGCCAGGCCCTCCGATCTGATATGTACAGAAGCATGATATTCTGTATGTGCAGTACTTAATAACAATATTAGCCTTTTCTCGAAAAACGGCCGAGCCTTTTTGTCTACCAGTTGATGGGTAATCCAGGTCTCTAATAGGCTCCAAGAACCAAAACCCTGGTCCCTGAGAACCAATTAATCATAGCAGTCCAGCTATTTAAGCTTGCAGCATAACCGCTCCACCATTAGCGAAATCCTCATGACAATTAGTCAGGGTTGCTTGGGGCGGGCTCTTCAAGCTTTTAAAGCTTTTCCATATTATACGGTCTACTGTAAGAGCTATCAAAACAATCACAGAAATTAATCGAGCGTATACCGTGACCAGGAACACACACCAGCCCAAGGTCTGATCGCATATTTAACATGCATTTCTATTGCACATTTGAACGGACAAACCGTTCTGGTAGAAGAGAAGAATGGTATTGACATGCCTCCAGATAGAGCTTGACAAGAGGTCCGGAGATTTATCTAGGTTCTGGCCGAGAGAAAGGAGTTGACGGGACCATATTATGTCATGCTACATATATAGGTGTTCGCTGAATTATATCCAACCAAAGCATACATAAGATAAGGATATATCTCATCAAGCACGAGCTCTAAGTCGATTTAGGGCGGGTTTAAACCCTTCACTTCAACCACCGGGTAAGCCCCACTCCACTACCAAGTCTGATGATTGCCCCCATTAGACAAGCCATGGCAGGTTGAGTTTGATGACTGAGGGCGGGTGACCAGCTCGCAACACCTGTTCCTTCCTCTCCTGATCTACAAGCTTCAACTCACCCAGAGACGGTCTGGTTCACACATACATAACATGTACATAATGCAGCCTGTATTTTAATTTACCATGACAGAGGTGCCAACTTTTGAACTGTCCGCTGGTCCGGATTGTAAGGTTTCTAAAGACAGCACGCTCCAACTGGAGGGTGGTGAGTGATAAAACCATTCACTACTCAGCCTACAAAGTCGGCGGAGCTGTACTAAAATGCGAGTTAACTGGCTACAAGTTGGCGCTGTGAGCCAGCTTGTTGCAGCATAACCACTTCTTTTAATTGTCACTTGAGAGTGTCTACAATAATTCGGAATTATCAGCCAGGCACTGCACTGTTGTACAGAAGGAGGTCTTACCTACGTCAGGAGTAATCAGACTCGATAATGCCGCAGCCAATATTGCTCAACCAGCTAAATAAAGCAGTAAGGGTGACACTTACTTAACTACCAGCCTGCAGCCATCAGGTAGCAGGTTAACGCTTGAGAATGCCGGGTAAATATGTTTAAAGGAATAAGAGGTAGGTGTGATGTTTTAAGAGGGCGGGGCAAGGTACGCATGTACCTTTTTTAAGACTTGTCCGTTATGGTTCTTAAAATTAACGAGCCTTTCGGTAATCTGTAAAGTGTGAATTTTCTATATATTTACCGCAGGAGATATCTTCGGACTTGTAATTTTACCCTGTGAACCTCATTTCCTATCAACTTGAATGAAATTTATATTTAGAGCGGTACACACTATGCTTTTAACCCGACATGACAAATTTGCACTTCATACTTCATCCACGATACGATCCCTTTGATATAAACATCCCTACTGTAGTTATTACGAGGGAGTGGCAAAAGTAAGAGAAACTTCAGAATATAAAGGAAGCTTTCATAGCTAAAGCCCATAATCAGAGGAGGAAGAAGTAAGGAGTAATAGTAGTATTGTTCCTGACAATCCGTCAGGCGATGTATGGTGTGTCACCAGTAGGACAGAGAGACAGCGGGGTGACAAATGGAGCAGGAAGCAAGCTGGCACCCTGACTCACAGCACGGTAGACGGACTGCCCCCTCCTGGAGTGCAGCTCCCCACGTTGGTGGTTACCTTGTGTGCTCACCAGCCTGGTCAGAGAGCGCCTGGCACTGGGTCTGAACAGACTGAGTAATGCGGCAGCTCGGGGAAAATGGGCGCTACTTCACGGCCAAGGGGAGAGCTCTTATCATACCTAGAACGTCGCCAGATTCGCCGTGAATACGATAAAGGTTTAGAGTGCGGCTTTTCAGGGAAGTTTCAAGAGGAATGTTTAGGTGAACAGTTCCCGGACTTCTTGAAGAGAGACTTGCATGATGCCTGCTGCTGGCGAGGGAGGCCAATGACGATACGAATTACGACAAGGACTAACTTAATGCACATCTCCATGCTAGCTGCCTGGCGGTTGGCCACCGAATCCAATTCAACTGCCACAACAACTAATACGAACGTATTATCTGTAAACAAGTTAGGCGGAACATACCTGAAAGTGAGTCGGACGATCGTATCGAGCTTCTCCGCTCTGTCTTTACCAGCGTCTCTTCTCTCTTCGCATTCTGAACTTCACGGGTACTGCTGCCGGAGAAACTTCGATTTGTGCTCCGCCCTACCGGCGTCGGCTCCCTCACAAAAAGCTGAAATACGGAAATTCAGTAAGATTCTAAAATAAGTATTGTCATATATTCCGTAACCACATGCACATGCATAACCACAAGAGCGAAAATTCCTAACCGCAAATCGTTGTAAACAAGATTATATTATCTGTTGACTGGAAACTAATGACGGCTTTTAGAAAATGTAGATATCTCTCACCTCTGATTGTTTGTTTTCGATGAAGTCAAAAGAGGGCTCTTCTTTAAGACAAACTCTAACTCTCGTATCAGGTTTAATGGGCGGGACATACTCCACGGGTTCTTCTTTGATCTCCACTGTTGTTAGATTAGAACTGTGATCATTGAAGCTGGATTCAGTGCTCATTTTCAGTGGTGGAGGAGCAAAGAAACTTCGCGGAGAAGCAATCGTAGGTGAAGTTGGTTCCTCCTTGATCTTGACGATTGGGAACTTTTCCAGTCGGAACTTTGGGGGGTACTCAACCCGAGGTTTCTTCATGGGAGATTCGTCAACTTTAAGTGGGGTTCTGCAGCTCTGCTCAGTCTTGACGGGAGTGGGAGGGGTTATGGGGCGGATACGTGCCGTGTTGAACGCCATATCGTCCATTATCGGCGTCATCAGCTTCAAGCTTGAGTCTCCCAGCTCGGTGGGGGTCATATTCTCATCACACCAGATCTTGTCGTTTAGGACGATGTTGTGGCTCTGGTTCACGGAGAAGTAACATTCTACCTCAGCATCGGTAGCCCACGGGTCAAAAGCTTCGGTCTCTTGTTTTAGTTGGAGTTGTTGGTCCGGGGATAGTGGGGGTGTCGGGAGAAGATTGAACTGAAATACGCGACGTTACTAAATCACCTCATAGACTGGACATAGGAATTAATTAAGACGACCTAAATTTCAGGCCACGATGATGCTAGTTTCATTGAATTACCACTTCACAGGAGTCGTGCAGCAACAAGATAACAGGTAACAAGTTACAAATTACAAAATATCATAAAATCAGATACGGAATGCAGGAATTTGGTAAAGATATGACACAAACCTTCTGTTCCTCGGCATCCCAAAAGTTCTGATCAAAAATGGAATTGTTGTAGCCACAGAGGTCGTCTATTGAAAAGTCGTCCAATTGTTCATACAGCATAGCCATAATGTCATCTATTGCTGTAAGAAATTTTTTAGGTTAAAACATCGGACGCCACCTTGCAATGATAACGTTAACAGTGTGGTGCGTGATTAAAAAATGATACAATATCGTACGTTACATGATCAAAAGATGGCCCTAAATGTCATTGCTAATTGCTCTTGCATAAATAAAATGGAAAGTGGATATACGATACTTGAAGTATTTCAAAATTTCACGATGATTCGATTGTCGTTTCAATAAATAGATTACATAATTCATGACGGAAAATTTCTGATGTTAATGATATCGTAGCGGAAGATAAAACCGAATAGAAATCAACAATCGTGGCAGTATAAGACTTAAAACCAATGTTAGAAAGTATTGATAAAATGTAGCATACTAGCTTTGAGGAATCTATTCAAATAACATCAAAATGCGGGGATATTTCCTTCATTATGGCCGAACTGCAAACACGTACACTAAAACGAAACACAAAACATCGCCTTGCATTGAGCTTAAAATTCTCGTCAAAAAGTCGCAGCGTTTACAACGAAAAGCACACCAGTTTTAACATGTACGATAAACAGATGTAAAAAACTTTAAATCTGAAGTTACATGGAAGAGCTGATAATAATCAGCCCATTGAGCTAGCGCATTGAAGTCTGATCACGAACAAGAAATGATACTGATACTCCAACTACGAGAACACTCAAATGTGAGAAAGCTTTAATTGCCGTAATCAGATTTGCAGTCGTCCCATGATGAGCAACAAGATCTGGTACATTCAAGTTCATTGAAAGTTGAAACGGGTGACTTGGCCCAAACAAAACATAAAACAAAACCGAGCTAGAACCGCAGCAAAACAACAATGTGAGGATAAGACACTGCAAAATTGGGAAGCCATGCTCAATCTTTGGTTGTGATTTGGCGGGGAGTAGCCTAAGGGGCCTCCTCTCGCACCAAAATTAGATCACAGAATTAGGAATTCGTGCGCTTCATTTCAGAAATCTGGTTACTGCACAAGTCTTACCATTAATAACAGATGGCTGATGGTCATCGTCGTGAGTTATAATTATCTTGTCATTTACTGAGAAATAAAATTAAGGAATGAAAAAATGTCGCAATTTTCCTCGAATTCTGTTAGAACGAAACCAATTGCGATTTTATGTATTGATCAAAACTGAGGAAAACGCCTGTGACAACAAATACACTAACACATATGTAAATTTATATACGAAACTATATTATGTGCGACGTGTGATGCTGTAAAGTGCCGTGTGGCCAGCAAAGAAAAGTTAAGGAGTAATAATGAATGACCTCATTTAACACGGCGCTCAATGACATGTCACAGCTCGGACGCGGCTGTTCTCCTGAAAGCTCGTACTACAACGGACAACCGCTCCTCCAAAACAGCACAGAGTTCTGCGAAAAGAAGCAGGCCCAGGAGGCGGTGCGTGTACATTGTAGATTTATCAGCTGGCGACCAAGCTGCTAGCTGGAGTTCTCCGTACGCAAAACGTGGAGGGAGCTGAGAAAGGATAAAGAAACAGAGCGGGACAACAATACAGTGGCCCACCTACCTCGCAGCTGCCCTCTCTCTACCTTTTGTCTGTAATGCTTCTAATTACTATAAAACAAGCTCTAGTTGAAGCACACACGCTGCTTAGCAGGAGAAGAAGGTTGGGATCCTAAGTTAGGGAAACAGGACGAAGAATTGATTTAGGATTGAGACGAGATCCTGTTCACGTGGGTGATCCAGATGTGTCCAACCAGAGGTGTCGTTTTTAATGCACTTCAGACTTGATAAAGTGATATAACTATTAAGACTTTTCAAATCGCCGCATTGTTCTTCAGTATAATTCGATCTGCTTTTAAACCATGTTTGCCGGATGGGCGCTCCAGTATGTACTGCTCATACTGCAATGTTAAAACGGAGCAACAAATTTGCAGCTTGAAATTTGAGTTAATCTACTTACTGTAGACGGGGCCTACGAACAGTATAACTTGTAGCGCTGTGATTTAAGCAGAACAGTGGAGTGTGCAACTAAGAACTAAGCTTTTAACTTGGGGTTACTCTAGATATTAAGAGATTAATTATCAGAATGAGGATTATTTTGAATAAGAATAACAATTGAAAATCCGTTTTTCGTCCATGGTTATTGCTCCTAGTTTAAATTAATTGAGAAGTGTGGAGCCAAATATTTCAAGCACCGCATTGGAATTAATCAAGGAAGGCAGACAAAGGAGTATCCGAAGCCAATGCATGAAATAGAAAAAAAGTTTCCGACTGTAACTTTAAACAGAAATAGATGGCTTGGTAATGTTTCAGTTTTCAGTGGTTAACACACTAGGCCATAAAATTGTTGATATTACATCAACATCAAATGTTATGATTCCTCTGAGGTACAATGATTTTTATTTCAAAACACATGCCGGTGCCATAAGTTTGGGGCGTCACGAGGTCTCGGCTGGCTGCCTGATTGGCCAGCAGAAGCCAAGACGCTCTCTATTGGTTACTGCAAATCAGGAGGCCAGGATGAATGGCTTTGTGCTACTGAGACAAACTCAAGTTGTGCAGTCTAAACAAGGGAGAAGAAAGAAGGCAGGGTCCCTCACTCGGGCAACAACATACTCCGGTTTAATAAACTAACTCGACTCACGTGTCTCAGAAATGTTCCAACTAGAAGGGACGTACGAGGTAATACTTATTCTTTAGGCAGCTGCACCTACCCTGTTTTATCTGCCGCAACCGTGCACCCCTAAATTAACGAACCGGCATGTAATGGGATCATTTCCAGTAAGCTTCTCGTCAATAACCGGCATGTAATGGGATCATTTCCAGTAAGCTTCTCGTCAATAACAATAATTTTTAATAGAATCAAATGGGTGAGGCAATGCCTTGTCCGCTAAATTGAAACTCTAGATTAAGCAGTTTTATCTCTGCAGGAGGAAAGATATGGTATAAGGTTTTCGTATCCTTTCACTTTAATTGAGACAAGTTATAATCTGATTAAGAGATTCTATTGTAATCGTACGACCGAGAAGGCTCGCCGAAAGATCCTATCTCTCGGTTCATTGTATGATAATTTATTTACTAGATATCAAATAAGGAAGAAACGATTATCAATTGTCGTGAGCTTCGTATGATCACACTAATAACCAAATTATGGGTAACATAATCAGTACTTCCATAAGATTTACAGCAATTTTGGAGGTGCAAATATGTTCATGAGACAGAGGAATGTCCTGCAGCATTACGATATTGATAATTAGCCCACTGAATGGTAATTAAAGAAAGTAAAGTAATCTTCTGGAAAGCAATTAAATTATCGATAATGTGCACAAATTTGCGTTGGGCAACATTTACATGGCAAAAAGAGGATAAGAATTCAAATTTGTGCATTACGTTATCCAGCAGAGCTATCTTACGGCTGAATGGCGGGAACAAGTTGGAAGATTAAAAAATTCTTGTTTATTTGTCATACGATCGCTGACTTACTTCTAGAATACCGAAATACATAAATACGTAGTAAATTCGTGATTTCTCCGAGACTGAAATAACAGATTAGATCATCGCGACCGAAAACAGAAGAGTCGTTGCAACAGTGTGTTCAGTTAGATTTTGCAATTGGACACAATAGACAATCACCGGCTGCAATCTGCATCCAGTTATTGGTTTTCGCTATAACCCTCATTCATCATTGAAATACTGTCAACTGTGAAAAAGAGAATGCAGGTGCAAAGCATGGAAAATTGCCCAAAACACTGAAGCACTAAGTAACTCTCCAAGCCTAGTTAACATATTGTAAGCCTGGGGGCTTGACATCCCAGAGCAACATATAATAGAGCCGGCAGTGAAACAGCACGCCAACCGCTGACAGTCAAACCGTAAATTCCGCATAATCCACGCTAATCTAAGGATCAAGAAATTACGGGAAGGCGGCGTCCCCATGGGACCAAATGACACGGTGTCGGGAAAGAGAGCTCATCTGGCAAAACTAACGGCTAAACGGTCACTTAACCAGGGCTCCACTTTACTGCTGTATCGGACAACGTGGAGGGAGAGGGAGTTGTTTTCAGCACGGGATTTGTGGTAAACTAAGCTGAGATGCTCAGTGAGGTGGAGATTAGTGTCCTCCTCCCCTCCTCCTGATCGAGGAGGTAATTTTAGGTGACCTCATTAGCAAAACTCAGGAAAGTAGCTCAGTACTTGAATCAGGGGCCGCTGCTAAACGCTATAATGATCTGAAATCTGCACTGCTTTAGTACGGCAGCAGGCGTACCGATCGGAAACTCTGCAAAACTTTCTGATTTATTTTAAACAATCTCCGTCTTTGAGATTAACACTGCACTAAATCAGCTCATTATTGATCAGCACTAATTGCAGTACCGGAAATTTACTAGGGCGATGCGAACATATCGGACATTATATCCGTGAAAACACTACAGCGGAGAAAGAAAATCGAGAGGAACGGGGCTCTAGAGAGATGTTACGTAATAATTGGTACATCATTTCAATCGGCAGTAATATCTTAATCATCCTAGCGTATTTTATTGCAAGTTCTTAATATAGCGAGTACGATTGTACTTTAAAATGTCTGTGTAACCTCACGGCATCGCATTGAGTTGCAGTTTGAAAATAATTATGAAAATCGCCCAAATAAAGTTAGTTTAATACAGCATCCGTAGGCAAGTCTGAGCTGCTATCTTTTGTTTGTTTTTCAAATCAAACGTAAGATAAGTCACACAAACTGAAAATTTCAGTCCCCAGCTTGTCGGAAAGTGAGATAAACATTTTCACGCATGGTAGTAAGAAAATTTAGTGAAATGATTAAACTTCACGAATATGATAGATAAGAATAGGCTTTCTGAGCCAACAAGAAAGTTTAGGATCGAGTCTATACTTTTACGGCAAACTATTCGTCTATTAAAAATGGAATGCAAGCTTGACTTATCCTGAACAAAAATAAATAACCTCTATCAGTTCTTGAATCTTTTCCTTAACAAGATCGATTTTTTCCTCTCAATGATATAAAACGCTAGCAAAACACAGTACTTGACTCCACAACCAGTCCAAGAAGTTCAGCCAACTCTGAAGTACACACTACCACACCGCAAAAGGTGTCTCAGAGTTCGTTAGAAGATTTTCCTGTTGCGTCTAGCCTATCACGCATATTGCGTCGCAGCAGCATCGGTCTTGGCCTAGTGGTAATAACAAATAGACCGCGTACACGCAAATTTCACCCCTAACATTGCCCTTCGCGTGTAAGATTGTCCACAGAGTGTGTAAGAAATAGACCGAGCCCAGTCCAACAAGTGTTAAAAAGCAATTAAAAGGTGCACTTGCATAGTCGAGTAACAGATAAAGGATCGTCCAGAAAATGAGGTGACGATGCGATGGATTTGCGGTAGATTTAGTTCTCAGCGCCATGCAGACTGTATACAGGGATGTAATCTGACAGCTGTAACAAGTGATGGTGGCCACGTGACTCCGTTTTGTTATGACCGGTCCTGCGATGTGCCCCTCTCAACTTTTGTTGTGATGTCCAATATCTATAACTTAATAGAATGGGAGATATTTTGGCAGCTAAGTGGTGACGAAATATTATCCCTGTAAACTAACTTAGTTTTTTCTTTGAAAGTGATGGGAGGTGGAAAGAGACGAGTCACGGTTTTTTATCTAGAATTCATCTCGGAATCTCGAAAAAGCCGATAAGATGATGATATGCGGTCATCTGGCAACCAAATAAAGCTCGATTGATGGCATAATTGAGTAATTGAAAAGGAAAGACCGGCTAAATAGGTAGCGTTGATGCGGAGGTACGGTTGCCAGACGTTGTTAATTGACGAATGAACCTACTTCAGACCGACACATATTACAACTCGAAAGTTCAACATCTAGTAGCACGTGAACGGAGCAAGGGAAGACATCATGGTATTCCAGCAAATTTCACACTTTCCTAGGCGAGGTAACTGTAAATATAGATAAGTCCAGCCCTGTGGCTACTTTCCAAAAGAAGATATGTTGATTATCTTCCGGTCGTGGACGTCACGATAACGAAATGCATGGAGCAATCAGTCAAGTCAAAGCTCCGCTAGGAAATTTAGGAGAAAAATATAAACGTGTTTCTTATCTGGTAAAGAAGTGCAAATTCTTCATGGTAACCTAACTTTTTCCCCATTTCTTGAGGCACTGTCAAACTCAAAGACGGTCGTGATGCTTGTTGAAATTTGCTTTGTTGTGATACCACAGTATTGGACTATTTGATGTGACCTCGATTTCAATGTTAGTCCAAAATAGGCGTTCACAATGTCTCACGATCGAGTGATATCAGGCACAATCTTACTCTGAATTCGATAAGGTAATCGTGTTAGAGGCCTCACAGCAGATTTTCGGGTAAAATCGCATCATTCTTGTAGAATTTGGTATAATTTAATCTTTTCCTGGTACGAAAGCCACACATCCACTTTACTTGGTAAGGCAGTCCGATTGCATACCAACTTATAATCAGATCAAGCCTGATCTCAAAAACTTACGATTTTCAAACTTTTATGGGCTGAAAACGCCTAGACTATCCGATCTGGCGATCTGTGATTTCAATTAGTGAGAAAACTTGACCGTTTCCAAGCAAAACATGGAACAAAGTAGAGTCGACATAGAGGATGCTGCAGTACAATGGCTGCGGTGTTGATGATTTTCTGATACTTCATCAATCTTATTAAAGGTGGATCACTTAATGGGCTACAGAGAGTGCTGTTAAAACTCTTTTAAACAGTGTGTGATAACACATTACTTCGTTTTAAAAACTCTCGCAGCTAAATTACCTAATGCAAGCCGGTACTCAGCAATTCTTCAAAATGACTGAAAAGAAACTATTAAAACTTTAAAAGAAAACACTAGTCTTATACAATTTGCTACCGCTACCAAACCGATTTTCAGTCCCAAATACGAGAGCCAATAAGGAAGCCATGGTTTGATCACGCGTTGGTTTAAGCCAATCAGCGACATAATTGGTTGTGAGACTGCGCATTAAGTTCATCCTGTTAATCTTAAACTAACAATTTGATTGTCTGCGAAATGAGTAAGAGCTCAGAGCGCATATATTACACACTAATGGCAGAAAAAACCCTAATTCTACGTGATATATATATATGATTTTGACTGAAATCACAATAATAATACACAAGAAGAAAGGAATGTGAAAATAAATGTACTATCGTACTCAGATAGCAGCCGGTTGTTTACATAATTGACACCTCGTCAGATGGCTGCTTCCTGATTATAACACATTTCCTCCCTGAGAAATGTGGTGAATGTAACCATAAACCTGTAATGGTGTCCATTACAGACCTCGAGATAAGCTAATAGTCTAATTAAGTTATACGTGGACTTTTATTTACTGATAAAAGTAGTTATTTAAAAGTAAGAATCCAATGCCGAACCTTATGTTTGCCGTATAAAGAGAAACCTGGCTACTTCTCAAGAAACAGGCCAGGAATGACAGTCGCAAAATAACGCGAAGATTAGAAATTAGATGTTGTGGCATCTAACTTAATAATGAGTTGAATTATGGAAAATAATCTGAGCGCAAAGTTAGACCGGAAAGTTCATCAATGACTTTGGATACGGATTACGGATAAAAATGATTAGTGGCGAATAATATGGCGAACACCAGAATATATCGCGTGAAACAGCATTAATAAAAATTAAATCTGCCCTAAGCTGGAATCTACTTCCACGAAAAGGACTTGTAAGTTTTAATCCCATGATGGATCCTAAGTCTCTGAATATCTCCTTTTCTGCCAGGTGGCCTGTCTTTGAGCGATGAAGTAATAGACATATTTTTCAAAATACCACTTGAATTACAATGCCGTGATCTTCAAAAGACTGTAGCAAATTCAGATGTGCACCTAATGCGATTAGAAAGACACGCACTATAATATATTCAGTTACAACGCCCATGGCAGCAGCTAGGGATACTGATATGACCACCTGCCGACGCAAATAAATTATATCAGATCATAGTGGTAGTCTTGGGCTATTGCATTAACATGGTCTGTGATTGGTTTATCCCGATCTAATTATCTAAGTTAAAGTCAAAGCACAAAAGAAAAAAGGGGCAGATTGTAAATCGTCATTGAGCGGGTTTGTAGTGCGCCATGTGACCAACCATGCCAGACAGAAATCTTTTCACCAAGGCAGAGAAAGGGAGGCAAAAGCACGGACTGACCATCAACGACACTTACTTGGCTAAATTTATGCAGCAAGTATCTGACGATGACACAAGCTTGCTAAAACTGAGTTACAATAGATTTCCTACTTACCGTTACGATTAACGGGTTTCAACTTCGCCCAAGCCCATCCAATCTGTTCTACCACAAACTGCCGAGAAGGGAGTCTCAATAACTAGAAGAGGTGTTCCAGCACGCACGTGAGGTGTTCAAATTGCCGAAAGACGCGACGAATTTGATATTTCCTCCATGCTTTATTGAAACACATCGATTATCACACGTCATTCGAGGATCAAGACAACAAAGTAACTGAACTGCAATGGCGCTAGTGATTTGTCAACTGCTCGTGAAATCAAATTAGACGAATAAACTAGTAAAGCGAATTCAAGGATTTAGAAAGCGCCAAAGCCATACTGAAAGACTTGAATGATTGAAACTGGTAAATGCGTATCATGCCTATTTCCGTCGTTAATGACCTCATGATCGTTCATAGAAACAACCCACCAGCATAATGAAAAAGGGCTAAATGAACTTATTGCTGTGCCCTTCGAGTCGAATTTTTCCGTAATTGGGGATGCCAATATTTTCAGCATTGCATCTTAAGCAAGTAAAAGCAAAGTGCTAAGAGTATTGACGATAGTTAGAGGCACTAACCATTTGTCCAACCTCTATGGCCGCAAGTGATGAAGCGATCACATGATTAGCTTATGGCACAAGTTCTGATTAAGACACTGCTGCCTTGACGGAAAACAATCACACGCAGTTTAGATTTCTCGCATTCCTGAAGTGGGGCTTTAGAGATACGCTTTAAAATTTATCCAACGCGAATCTTCACTTCATCTACAAACGGTTGCGAACAAAGTTAGAGCACTTAAGCTGCGCGCGGCATTACAGTCATCATCGACGTTTGCTCTAACCAAAGCCCTTTCAAGTGTCAAGCGCACCACCGCGTGCAGCTTCAGGCTTAATACTTAAGCACCTGGTTAGGTAAAATTGACATTGTCACGGTGATACCTGACTCTCGCAGCTCAAAGTTAAAACAGTAGACGGCTATTTGATATAATCTCGACAATATCGCCGAGGTTTATAAATCACTTTTTGTGGCGCTCACGACAAGCGCAAAAAGGGCTTTGGTTAGAACAAGCTTTGTACGGCAGTGCAGCGCGCACCCTTCCAACATTTTACTTTCTTATTTGTTGTTCGCTTCGAATGAGGATCGGACAAATTAAAAAATTGTTGCTTTATTTAAAGCTCTTATGCGTTGTCCCACGCTGTGACCCCCGAGGTGCGAGGGGCGCGCGCGCCGGAGGCTGCCGCTTCGTGGCAGCAGGGCCGGCAGAAGGCAATGGCTATGTAGGTTTTAGTTTATTTATGTATTACTTTGTACTTGCAGAGATTATATCCGTCTATCGTTCAGCTTTAGCTGCGTGAGTCGGGTATCATCGAGACAAATCTTTTTTGCGGCCGCGGAAGCCTTGTCGAGGTGTTACCCGACTCGGGCGCGCGGCTCGCAGCTTGCTGCTCAGCTCATGCAGCTCTCCTGGCCTAATATTTCAATTTCGTTAGAACATTAGACAGATATAATCTCGTCAATTGTAGAGATGTTACCCGACTTGCGCGCGGCTCGCAGCATTGCTGCTCTCCTGGCGTTTCGTTAGAAACAAGAAAGTTAGACGGATATCATCTCGTTAACTCGTCAACGGAAGCCGTTTTGATTATGTCTCTGCCATGCAGGGGATCAACGTGAGTGGTGAGGTTGCACGGCAGCGCGCACCCTCCTGTCATTTTATTCCCATTCGCTTCGAATGAGGGTCGGACAAAGTCAGACAAAACTTAACGGGCGATGCGCGTCCACGATTCTTTGAATCGAGGAGCAGGTGTGACGCGCGCGAAGCGATGACGGTAGGTTGTAAGCCTACAAGACAAAACCTAAGGATAGAACCGCGGTTTAGGAGAAGCTTGTTAAAGATCTTAGCCGCCACATGTGCCGCTAGTGAAATACCTTGTAGTTGCTGCAGGTTTGGAGAGGTCTCCTTTCTTTGGAATTGGGATAATGGAAGCAGTGGTCCGCGCGGCGCATGAGAAGGGCCTCATTACAAAAACTGAAAAGATCTCTGCGAAAGGGTTTTTGTTTCCAGACAGTGGGAGGATAAGGAATGCTATCTAGGCCAGGTGACTAAGGCCTCTTCCAGCTCAAAGGAGATCAAATGTTTCACAACTGATAGGAAGAGTTTTATATACATGCATTTTGAAGAAAGGGCTGGAGAGGACAGGAGAACAAGAATGAAGAAGAGGAGCCAAGGAGAGACTTGAAGTGTTCTCACCAGATGTTCAGACGCTCTCCAGTCCACAGTCGTCTTACCTGGTATTTTGGAAAGCAGAACTACAGTTGAGGATGTTATGTCCCTTATTATCTTCCAGGAGCTATGATTTCGATGCTCTGGGTTTCACTTTATGGGTCAGAAACCTGGAATCTAAACAAGCAGTTTGAAAAACGCTTGAATGGTAGCTACACTAGGCTGCTGATGAAGGCCAGGAACCTTCATTGGAAGGACCACCCCACACTTAAAAGAATCTACGGGGATTATTATTAAAAAATCTACGGGGACCTTCCCTTTATTGCTACGGTCCTTGCTCAACGCTGAGCACGTTTTGCCGGTCATTGCATGAGGGCCCATGACCAGATCATCTTCTCTGTGCTGCCTTGTCGCTTACCCCAAACAGGGCGTAGTCGTAGGCCACTCTTATTCTTAGACACAGTAGCAAGAGATGCTGGAGTAGATTTGTGACCTCAGGGGTGTAATGCTCGATCGTACAGTTTGGAGAAACATCGTGGAGTAGTTTTCGATCGAGGATCGCCCAAAGTAAAGTAAAGTAAGTGAGGTGAATAAGGCGACCGACCCGAATTCGGAGCCGCCCGCTCACGCCATACGTACGGGCTATACTGGTTTTACAATCCTATGTGTTAACAGATTTGAAAAGGTTACTTTTAACAACATTATCTGATGATGTGAGTGTTGTGGGGAATCTGTTGAAGATATTAGGACCAATTTAGCCAAAAATCGATGACTTGATGCTGATATAATTATTGGAACAATAATTGCGAGTTAAGCAAGTTTATTGACATATTCGTATGCAAGAAGAACAATATTGAAAGCGATTCCCATCCTTCAGCAGCCTCCATTTTGATGCTTGGGCCTCTGGGGTCGGGGAATCGGCTCATCCACTGGAATTTGACTTGGATTTAATTCATTTTAGTTTAGAAACTAAATTTTACAAGACCTCAGTTAACACAACGGATTTAGAATAATAAATAAACTGGATTTCTAACCAGTGGGTGGTGGCACATGATGCTCATATATTCTTGCACTGCTGGCACCTGGGTCATACCATTGTGCTTGCGGGGCGGGTGCCCGCCCATCGAGGTCGAGACAAGAAACTGATTTGATCTTTCTATTGACGCAGACTATGGGCTAGGCCCTGTATCAGAAAGATACAAGGAGCGCTTTATCGTTGGTTTACTCGTTTGGTCTTGGCACACGCCGAGGCGGAAACTTACTTCTGCGAGTGTCCCTTGATGGGCGGTTATGTGTTTGTTTTTTTGCAGTGTTGCAGTGTTGAAACTCACTTAGATTTAGTTATTATCTATAAAGCCACAACGCGTAGACGAGACGCATATTTTATATCTAATCATGACGGCAATAGCAATGTTCCATAAGCGCCCTTTACATGAACTCGTAATATTTTAATTTTCAATATGGAAAATAACTTGCAATACCCTAGTATAATATGGGACATTTTCCGGTAGATTTTCTTAAACTATTCACATGACTTAATAATGTGTGTGTCGTATTTTAGCTTTGTTGTGCCGCACGAGCGTGTGCCTGCCCCATATGCTTTGGCATTTGAAGTGGACAGGTGCGCGCGCCGCGTGTCACCTCAACTGCGCGCACTATGCTGGGCCAACCCGCGCTACCTATATATTTTTATTATTCTACCAAGTGCGGTGAATGAGATATTTATTATTTGATTGTTAAATGCTGTAAATAAAATTTGACTTTTCCTGAAAATTTGACTTTTCCTGATTCTTGTCTTGACTTTTAACCAATGTACATTGTCCAGATCTTCACCAACATGGCATTTTACAGTTATCCAAGCAGGAAACAACTAAGCTATTGACATTTGTTTTCAGCTGATAGCTGGTGAGTAGGGATCTAATTTTGCATATGTTATGCAGGGTACTGAAGCATTCTTTCTTTAAGTGTACAACCTGTTCTCTAACTGTTATGTGGCTGTCCATTTGAACTCCAACGTTCTTAAGACAGTCGACAAATGTCACATTAGTAACAGCTCTAAGATTAATTTCTTGGATTTGTCTTTGATTGAGGACTTTGTTGGAGGCACATACAGTAAACCCTAGATTTACCGGGCCTCTATTTACCGCGTCCCTCGTCCCTCTTTTTACTGGGCCTCCTTCCTTTCCCCCAGAATCTTTCAATATATTCACACAAAAATTTTGTTTGTGTTGTGATCTACCTCCCATCTTTCATTCGCGTGTCACATGTCAAAGCTTGTTATTTCAGGGTCGATATACCCTATACTGCCCTGATAAAGTTACAGGAGATGCTTGACACAGTCCAGCAAACAATTGTGTATCAGCATGACGTGATCGCATACGCTGTTGGCATGACACGTTGATTGATTAACAGTCGGACAAGGCCATGGGATATGAGCTTTCAATTGCATGTACCAGCAAACGTGACATTTTGGTAATGCTATCTCTTCGCCATATGACACAGTGATAGAGCGGTAACATGCAAGCTGACAGCTCATACACACTTGTAATGATATATGTAACATAACCACAGCATACATACACAATAAAACGATCGACCTTGAGATTACTGATTAAAGATGTTATTCAGAACGTTGGATCCATCCTCATAGTTCTTAATCCCTCATCCTCATAGTTCTTAATCCCTCATCCTCATAGTTCTTCATCCCTCCCTGATCAGGGTAACATTTACATATAGCTATCAATAACTTAAGTTACTATTTTGGCCAAAATTAGGCCATATTTTGGTCAAAATTTGACAAAACCTTATACTTTGTAATGGAACCAGATAATCTTCTCATTAAACTTAACGAATCATCATACCTTGTTCACCACACCTTGCTTATTGTCTAATTAAGCTTATCTCGATTGATACTCGGTAGTTTATTGTTTATGGATCACTTTCTCAATGAGAGGTCTAGATCTGCCTTACCACCTGTTAGTAAGAGGCCCCGATCGTCTGCTAAGCAGAGCAATGTGACTGCCACCGTTCGTGTTGCAGCATTTGGTAAACAACTTTTCGTTTGTCGTTTTTGCAACTTGGTCATTGATTATTATTGGAAGGACACAGTCTCCAAGCTTGATCGTATCACATCACACAAATCATGTGAACCAGTAACTTGAGTGTTAAACACATGAAAAACTCGACAGAAAGTCTAGAATTTGTTGGGAATTTACCATTTTTGCCGCGAAATTGCCGCGAAATAAGCAACTTTTGCCGTGAAACTGCCGTGAAACTGCCGTGAAATTAGCATTCTTTGCCGCAAAACTGCCACAAAACTCGGCATTCTGTCTTGTTGCGGCACCGCGAAATTTGGCTAAATTTATGGCAATAAAGAAATGGCCCTGATTGGTAGTAATGACGCAAATAAATAGCAAGAGTAGAATAACTTTGCAGGCACATATCGTAAATCATGGAAAGTCGACATGGTAACTTGCGCAATGTGTTAAATTGCTCTGTGACAGCAGACACGGCCATGGATATTTAACCCAACCCCTTTTACAAACACCATTTTGAACCATCTACTTTACTTTTTTTGGCTTTGGCAAAAAAGTATTAAAGATGGAAAAAATGAGATACTTAGAGTAATAGAGTAATCTGTAAATGCAAATGTTGAAAAGGAGAGTTTTAAACCTAGAAGTAGAGCGGTTATAAAGCTCATTTGAATCTGATTGATATAGAATCATTATGTTTACATTTAATTGCTATGTTAGCTTTTGTACCAATACTTAAATTTCAAATTAGCCCCCTTATTAGGATTTGAATATTTAGGATTTAATAATTTTAATTCGAATTTTTGTAGCGAACTTTTCTTTTTATTGTATCCAATTTTTAAGAAGATTTTAATCATCATCATCAACAGAACCTCTATTCAGCTAAGATGGTAAACGATCAAGAACTTAAGGCTGGACATGCTCCTGCAAGTAGGTTTAATATGTTTGTGAACATGGTACTCAAATTTAAGATTTGAGCTGTATCGTTTAACATAAATGATCCACTTTATACCCCATGATCACAGCAAATTGTATATTTTTTAGAAAATATCAGAAAAACTTTTTAAATGATAAGCAGAAACAGCACCATGCTTGACTTGACTGTACTTATATTTTCTGCAGCTGGATTTTCCTTGTCTGTATGATCCATTGACTTTACAACTTTTTCTGTGTAAGACTTTCATACAGCTCCAACGTTTGTTATTTCTAAAATTGAAAAGCACTGTCAATTGTCAGGGTAATAAAGTAATAATATGTGCGAGCCAATCTCTTAAAGTAGAAGCGTTATTAAGTCATTATGCGGCTGTCTTTTTATAACACTGAAACAAGTACAGATATAATTTATTGTATTCGTATTCTGTAATACTGCACAATATATAATATATCTTTGCCCATACATGATGCCTACATGAAATCAATGTTATGCAAAGGTGTCTGAGTTTTGAAAATTAGAAAGAAAAAAACTGTTCAACATGGCTACTAAATAGTGTTAAAATCCTTTAGTTTTGGCAATTACCGTGTTATTATATTACTCCCCTAAGTTCTCTACCTGTATAAAACTACGTTTTTCCTCTTGAGCAGCTCTCTGTGACTATAGGGAATGTAGGTAATTAGAAATTCTAAATTATGTACATCTACACGTTCCTTATTTCAATATAGCGGAGTTGGTTTACACTCAGATCGACAATTAAGTAATATTATAATTGTTCAATGATTGATGTATTTTCGATTTTCTGGTCGTAAGCGTATACTTGAATAATCTTTTAGACAATTTTGCAACGGTCATAAAATTTCTAAAATTATGTGGCCTTTTAAATTCTGGTCGACGAGTACAATAAGAGGAAGCGTTAACTGCTTACCAAAACTGTTAATTGACTTTTTAAAATTTAGTTTAAAGAGTTACTTGTAATTGTGTTAATGAGCGCTTCTCATATTACCAATAGTTGGTATGCCGTATGTTTCATAAAGTACATTATATGTACATATCATGAAGTTGCTAAAGAATGTTCCCACACGTAAAAGATATTGCATGTAATTTGAGTCCTAAGAAGTACAACAAGAATTAAAACAGTAACATGAGACCGCCCCTGCAGCCAAGGTGGGAGGAGCAAGGAGGACCCGGAACAGGAGTAGGAGTGATAACGTGGGAGGGATGGCAGGAGAACCGGCTCCTGAAGAAGTTACCCCCGGGGAGGAGGGAACTGAGGAGACACCCGCTGAGGAAGTGAAGGTTAGTAGTCCTATTGTCTGCTAGGGGATTTAGTTATCTGTGTTGTTTCGTTGTCATAGGTCATACACGACCCGAAAAAATTTCGGGAGGGCAATACTTAATCATGAAACATGAAGTTTTTATACTTCATGTTTATATTTTTGGACCTCTCAAACGTTTTTGCTGTTTTACAAAACTGTGTCCACTGACCTAATGTAGCCAAGCAGTCAAAACTGCTTAGTTTATAAACATGCTTTAACAGAAATAAGACGGCAAGAATATAGTATTAATAATTGTTTTACTTACCAATATTCCAAACTTGCATCAAGTACCCCATTTGAAAGAGCTTCTACCTTCACCTTTCTGCTTATTAGAGAAAGTGGGAGCTTTTGCTGTATATGAGTGTCTTATATTTTAACATTTACGGTAAAATACAGAACGCAAGTACCTGTTGCTTCGAATGACCCCATCACGATCAAAAAGGATAAGTACATCGAATATAAAAACAGTACCTTATTAGTAGGTAGTAAGATGAGTAAGAATTGTCTCATCCTTGCCCTAATATAAGGAGGAGACAATCCTTACTAAATTTTAATCATAACCAGAGTTTTATCTAAAATCTATAAATTGTCTAGCTGTAAACCTACCTATTTTGGTACATGGTAGAGGAGCTCCAGGTGATATCTTGAAGTTCCCATCCTCACAGACTGCCTTCATGTCCGTATATTGCTTGGCGTGTTTCCTGGGACACTTGTAGGACATTTCTGTTCCGTCTACAGCTGGTAACTGAGAACTCTCTATCACAATCTTCCAGAGTGTGTTTACTGCACTGCAATCAGCTGAGAAGTTTATCTCTCTTAGATGGGTTAAAGTAGCTCTTGAAGAAAGCACGTTATCTAAATAATTAAATATTTTTGACATACTGCGACCTTGAATAAGTCATTAAGTAATCTGTACAATTAAAACTCGTGCTCACCTCTACAATCAGGAGGTTGGTTGGTCAGGACAACTTGTCCGTCCTGACATGTTGCTAGGTTACCTCCCTTGTTGGTGTAACCTTCAGGACAGCTCAGTATCAGATTTGTACCGTGTTCAACCGGTAGTGCTGGTTCCGTCACGACGTCTGCATTGTTCCATCTTGATCCGAGATTCCAGCACTCTGTTACTTTGAAATAAGAGGTCGTTTCCAGATACTTTTAAGGTTATTTCTATAATCTTAATGTATACAACAAAAGTCGTGTCAGTGATTTAATCAAAATTTTTCTTTGAGGTGTATTAATTAAACTTTTACCTTGCTTCCCGATCACCATCATCTCATTTACGATCAGGCCTGTTAAAAAATGATCTGTATTCAACTCTAACTTTACCGTGTCTCCGTTTTTACAATCAGAAACAGGGTCCGATGTCGGCCCTGTTCCTTCCATACTGACTGTAAGGTCAAGGACAGCGCAGCCTAGACCCCCACACTGGCTACAGTCGTGTTGGGTGCACGTCCAGTGGATACTAGTAAAATTTCCTACATAGTAAATTACTTTCTTAACGCAATGTCTTCGCCTAGGTTGAGCTTCAACCAAGCTGCACCCCGTTCTGTAATAGATTCGGTCTCCCAGTTCAGATCTATCGCTCGAGCTGCAACAAAGTTACTTTTAGTGCTGGACTGTTCCGCACTGACTGGAGTTATCTCACCAGCAGCTCTGTGTCTTTTATCTGAAAAATTGAAAATGTTTTCTAGAATATTGCACAAATCTTTTTGAATTGTCATGCCACCTTTGTTTTATTTCGGGTTCCTCATGCTGCTTTATACTCTGCTTATATGTTTTAAGCCAAGTATTTGAAATATCAAATAATAGATAATCTTACTCACCACATAGAGTTGAATACATCCAGCATGAGATCAAGATATAGAAAAAAGTTGGCGTTGTCAACATCTAAAAACTTGCAATGTTATTAGCTTTAAAGCAATACATGGAAAAATCAATTAGCATTAAACAAGTTTGAGCCAAGGCCCAAGCATAAGGCCATGTTATGGGATCGTACATCAATGTATTAATTTTTTGGCTTTAAAAGATTTGGCATTTTCTTCTTTATTGTTCACGCTCAACTTCACTAAAGAATACTTATATAATTGGGATTATTACACATGTTTTTCGACATAATTATTGAACGAAATTAAGCAATCGTACATTTCAATTGAGTTCAAGTCAAGTTCATTGGAAAAGACATTCACCTCTTTCTTTGCTGACAACGGACTTCTTACAACGGCCCTCAAGATCAAATTCGGTAAAATGCGACTCCATACAAAGGCTTCACCTTCTAATTCTGTCTCTTTTCGTTTATGTCAGGCTGATTAGCCTCATATTAACGAAAAAAGCAAAAAATTAATGAATCAAAGAATTTGGATATGATTGTCGTTGTGATCGAAAGCCAAAATAATTAAAAATTTAAATCGGATTTTTTAATTAAGTAGTCTATAATATATGAAGCTATGGGAGGTGGATCTATAAACCAAAAAAAGAC
Source organism: Mnemiopsis leidyi (assembly GCA_000226015.1). Classification (NCBI taxonomy): domain Eukaryota; kingdom Metazoa; phylum Ctenophora; class Tentaculata; order Lobata; family Bolinopsidae; genus Mnemiopsis; species Mnemiopsis leidyi. The sequence continues at coordinate 106,230 of JH152692.1, read as the reverse complement.
TGATTTGCCGTGTTGTCCATCTCCATATCAGTTCAAAAAGTCATACTGAAATTACGAGTTACTACGCGGAGCTATACCAGAAGGTATTTAAATATCAGCGTATTTTCAGAAGTGGGACTTCTAAATACGTGATGCCATGACCCTTACGTTAGGCCAAGTAGCTAACACCGCAATGAGATGTGGAGAGCTCTAAGACTAAACACTGGCTAATGTAGTGGGCGGCGTTTAAAGGAAGCTCTTAACAGTGTCGTTATCTATCCTAACAAAAATAACATTACCCCTGCTTACCATAGACGCTAGGAAAATAGCATTAGCTCGATCTGGTATGTTACATACACGTAAAAGCGAGGTCACGATATTTTAAAAGGGTATTTTTTTGAAGCAAGCACATTTTGGAATTGTAAATATTTGAAGTCAAAACAACAACCAATTATGCAAGAAACCGCTCCACAATCTCGTTGTTGTTGTACCATGTTTTCTTATTTAAAAAATCCCGTCTCTCTGAATTGGGACACAGACATTAACGTTATATATACATTAGTAAAAGTGACGTTATATACCTTAGTAAAAGTATGGTCACGTTCGCGCTCCACTTCTATGCACTGATCCTAGTAAAAAGGACTTCTATATTTATTTGTATTTTAAAGGGTTTTCTCTAAATAGGTAATCATAATTGATAATTGTGACGCCCTTCTGAGGCATCACTGGAAGATTTCCAGTCTTTACGCAATGTTACTACAAGGATTACAAACTAAATTGTATTATTACAATTGTAATGTCAGACTAAAAACAAATACTTTAAAATAGGTTTAATCAATCGAAAAAAGAATAACATAAAAATGGCCATCTCAAAAAGTGTCATAAAGCTCTAAAATCATGACCTTCTATAACAATAAGAGTACAATAGTAAATAGGGAAGCAAAAACAAACAGAATAAGTTATTCGAAATTTCATATTTCTGTATGAGATTCCAAGGTACAAGCTACAAAGTTATTTAGTAGTTAGTTCATTATCTTGGGCATGGGATGGCTGCGAAGCGGCGGTCAAAGATTTTTGAGATAAGTCAACAGAGCGTGGGAGCAGTTCTTCGTCGGTGAAGAGTTTTTTCAAGTCTGCTTGAAGATGTTCCTTCATGTATTAAAAATTCCATGTATTACGAACTCCAGATTCATAATATGGATATTTTCGTTACTTTTCGAATGAAAGTAAACCATCATAAGTTGAGTAAAAATTGTAGGTTTTTAGTAAGAATTGTCTCACCCTTGCCCTAATGTAAGGAGGAGACAATCCTTACTAAATTTTAATCATTTTTTTTTATTTCAAAATTCAAATAGTTATACATCATCATAAGTTACAGATTATAAGTTCAAGACAAAGAAGCTCACTCAAACGAGTATAGATGTAGGACAGTTCCAACAAGTTGTGGAAAGAACGAAAAATATGTTCAATGATCATGTATGACCATTTTGGCTATACCCAACACACGGTGACGAAACCATATTGACGTTGGGGCCGTCCTATATCAAAAAATAATTTTACCATCAATAATAAATCAGCAATAATAATATATAAAAATATAACACACACTACATTTGTCAAATTTCAAAAACCAATATGTACTGTACTTAAACAACTTAGTATATCCGACTGGAGCTGAGTATGGGAGACTA
>JH152692.1:74081-87991 GCA_000226015.1 Mnemiopsis leidyi | reverse complement strand
TGATTTCCATTTCTGGGATGTTCTGAGTTTGCTCAAAATTTGATTTAAAGCATAATTGAATTCTGTTGACAACATTATAAGTTTGTCACAATAAATTCTTTGAATAGAATTGAAATGATAAACTTAGCTGTTCGAAAATTGCAGCCGGCAGTTTCCAAAAAATAACCAAGAATAGCCTTTCCTTTATGTCCAGGAACGTTGTCAGCGACAAATTAATGATGATTTTTCTAAAATTTTCGGGGGCTTCCCCCCAGAATTTTAGATTGAAATGATACGCTTTAGCCGTTCCAAAATTGTAGCCTGTTGCCTGTAGTTTCCAAAAATCCGGGCTTCAGCCAAAAACATACTTAATAACGAAGATAAGCTGTTCCTTTATTGCCAGATTCGTTTCTTGATAATTCATGATTTTCTAAAATTTTCTGGGGCTCCGCCCCTAGAATAGAATTTAAATTATCATAGACTTAAATTTATCCGTTACATCCGGGGCTTCTCCTGAGAATCCTTTCCTTTATTGCCAGATTCGTTATCTGAGACTATTTAATCGTGATTTTCCTAAAATTTTAGGGGGCTTCGCCCCCAGAACGAAACAGCAAAGCTCAATTTTTCCTTAATTGCAACAAATTAAACAAAATTTTCTGGAGCTCCGCCCCGAAAAAGTAAAATGTAAAACAAAGACTGGGGGGCTCATAGTAAAGTTTCGCCTCTAAAGCAAACTCAAGAAAATTTCTCGGTAACTAAAAAGTTTATCTCAAATGATAATCTGCACCCATGACCACGATTAATATTCAGTTCAAAATAATGAATGAAACTGCAAAATCCGCTGACATAGAGTTCTTGTTAAAAGTTTGGTTAGCTATGGTTCAAAACGATAAAGTTGCCGCAGGCACAAATACTCCCCTGATTCAGGCAGAAGAAGTAGAAGATAAACTTGACCGGTGCCTGATTGCTATCTTCTGTTTTATAGCGGCAATGTTAGGGCATGTCAATACTAGTCCCTGCATCTCTAAACCTGGGTTTGACAGTAGGACAGGCCGTATTGATTGTTTCTGCCAGGCCTGCCACCTCCCTGATTGTGATATTTATCTAGCTGTTTATAAACAAGCTGAACGATCGTGTATACTTCATCTGTACTGGTTCTACCTGCTTCCTTGGGTTTGCATCTTTTTACTTCTCTGTAAACTTTCCTGATCATTACCTGCATTTAGCTGTTCTTGCGCGTAGAGTTTCAGGAAAACACTCTTTCTTATCAACAAGAAAACTCTGGTGGGACTGACTAATCACCTTAGAGGGGATATGACTACATCTACCGCTCTCTCGGAAACCTTCATTGCGTTTTGGGGGTTTCTAGAATTGAACTAGGTACCATGGTAGCTTACACCCTCACAGCGGCAGTTCTTGGAGTTATGAGGGACAAGTGGCCTATCGTGACGATACTTGGACTTTTTTGGGATTTTTTGTGCAGGACTTATTGCCCCGTTGATCAGACCTGTTGAGCTAATTTCGTTGCCAAGCAACCTGGATATTTCATATTGTAGTATCTGGATTTTCTGTCAATGGTCTAAAGATAAGTGTTGGTGCAGTCATCCTTAACTCCGTCGCCATATCTGCTCTATTTCTGTCCGAACGACTTCCCTCTGACAGTGCTACGTCTCTAGCTGTCAACCTGACTAACTCCTATAGAGGACATCCGCTGATGAGGTGTAGCTTTCCTTCAGTGAGGGCGGTGGGGCTACTCTTCTACATCCCTTCATCAACTGAGCACCCTTTTGGAGAAGAAACATTTGATTCGTCCTGAATTTAGATTTAATTGTTCTATTTACCTTGTGTATTATATTAAGGTACCGTAAAGAAAGTGAATTTAAGATTTCAATTACAGATAAAAAACAAATGTTTCAATGAGCAGCGTTGATGCAATGAGACAAGAAGATTAGATCGACCGATAATTGACTGACTAGCTGTCTGTACGGTTGAATTGAGAAAAAAAGAACCATTCCACATCGGAATTACATTGTATCTTCTTAACAATAGTCGTGGTGTAGTAATCTACAACTAGCATACAGATCTGTTATTTTTACCTAACTTATTTATTGGTTGGTGGTGTAGTGGTATCTACCCCGACTTTCTATGCAGGAGCTCTGGGGTTCGATTTCCAGATCCGCCAATCCAAGAGGAGTGCGCTAAGGGCACTCGCCTATGCAATCTTCTTCGGTCGACTTAGCCGAATGATTGGGAAACCGTTAAAAGATTGGTTTCCGTTAAAAGATCTAGAATCTTCCGGGAGCCCCTTCAGTATTATAACTGTAAAGGCCTAGGTACAGGTGTAACAAATACAAAATACAAATACAATAGTCCTTCCATTAATCCACCGACCATATTTGTCACATCTCAGAGAGTAGAAATCTATGTTGCCGAAGTTGAAAGCCCAAAAACAAACTCTACAGGTTGAACTTTATGGATTCGTTCAGACCGAGAAAAGACAAAAAATAGATAAAAACGGAAAGACATTTATGCTGAGCAGAAAAGTTCACATTTTTTGAAACGATATTTACCACTTATGCTTTTGAATATGATTTTCAATTGAACGCACGTAATCGAGCATCAGAATCAATCGGTGAACACTAAGCTTTTCACTGCTCCTGTAACTGAGACTTTGTATTCATTTTCCAGAAAAGATAAATGTTTAGCATGTGCGCTCTGTTCAATTACAAAAGGTACAAAACCGCCTTATTCACCCCGCTTATTAAGGAGTTTCTACAACTTCGCCCCAATTTAAACAAACAATCCTACACTTCAACACAGTCTGCCATGTTTACCGCTTTTCCGGCACCTCAGTTTTCTTGTTACATCTGTCTTGGGAAGAGGCAGTCTGAGCTTGAAATCGAGACTTTAATCTAGTGGCAGGTTGGCACCATGTATAATTTTAGTTAGATTTATGTCGTCATACCCTTCCAACTAGTACTAGATATAAGGGCATTATTTCATTGCCCTTCTAACTAGTACCTAATCTAGCATTATTTCATTGCCCTTATATCTAGTAGTTACTCAAACATTATTTCATTGCCCTTGTATCTAGTATCTACTCTAGCATTATTTCACTGCCACACCTAAAGTTGATGAAAGCAGGTTTTGTATTGAAAGACGTACAGGCGAGTTGTATATTTTAGGTGATGATTAAATACATCGTGCTTTAGCAGTCTCGAACACATGTCATTGCTCTAAGGATTTAAGTTTTTAAATCTCGAACTGTCGATACCCCTCTGTGTATCTCAGAGTATACTGTTTAATCTTCTTCATTGGAAATGAAAAATAAAGAAGCGAAAACATTGAGTTGACATCGCTCTAATTACTGCATATCTCTATTCTTGACCAGATCTAAGACAAAAACATCTTGCTATCCCACAGTCGCGTTGTTTAGTTTGTACGTACGTTCCTTTCTCTTCAATTTTTCTATTTCAGAGAAGACAGTTCGCATACCCACGACCGAGAGTAGCACGATAGAGGACGACACAAACGATACTGTCACTACCCCCAAAGTTAACGGCATAGACGCTGGAAGCGATGAAAATCTGGTCAGTTTATATCCTTATATCGAAATAAATATCGACATAAGTCTTGGGTGTGGACATACTTCCGTCCGCAGAAATTCAAATTTAATATCCAAATCAGGAAATAACTTGTAGTTGGTTCTGTGTCAATTTAGCTTTTACCCAATTTAGTGTGTTGTGTACCCGACTATACGGCTTCTTGGCGATTAAACATACGTCTAACTGTGTTCAGATTGTATTGAGCTTAAGCACCTTTTTATACATTGCTGTACATTTGTACATTCCTGTGCACTGTATATTTGTACATTTTTGTACTTTGTACCTAATGTCACGTGACCTACAACCTCTCTTCAGATAGTTGATTTTAAAGACATGGGACTGGAGGATGTTATCCCGGTAGAAAGTCGACCAGCTATCATCAGTACAACGTACGGTGCTGCTATGGAGGAAGTCAACGTTCCTTCCGACAAAACCGGGCACAAGGTTTGTCTGTTCGCCTGTTTGTCCGTCTGTTTTTTTCTGTTGTCCGTTCGTTCGTATGTTCATTTGTCAGGAAAATTCGTGAGTTTTCGGTCGATTATTCATCTTGCTACCTCATTTATGCACCAAACTTTAACGAACATTACCGCAATAATTTATGATAACATTTTATCATTTTTAATGCTATGCATTAGTTGAATATTTATTACTTACGTCATATTTACTCCACATCTTATATAAATATATAAATTAAAGCTCTAAGAAACAGATAGTTAATAAAAAAAACATCTCTGTCCCCTAATCTTTCTCAAAACAAAAATCACACAATTAGCAAACTTCTCCACATCTTACCTCATTAAAAATCTTCTCGGTTGTGTAAAACAGAAACTTTGTTACTGAGTAAATAAGTGATGCTCCGTAGTAATACATTATGTATCACATGTGATACATAGTACATACTTGTAACATATAGCACGCTCGCCGCTCCAATATATCCAATAAGTACAAGTTTTATACACGAAATAAGTACAAGTTTTATACACGAAATAAGTACAAGTTTTACACACGAAATAAACTACATACACTCTTATCCAATAAGTACAAGTTTTATACACGAAATAAACTACACACACTGGATTTATGAGAGGTAATGTCAAGTGTATGTTCTGTTGTGTGAGCTAACCTGTAATATTCCCTCTAGGGGGTACACGTTTAGTGTTCACACATTTTAGATGATATTAGTCCACATTTTCGTACACTGTGCACGTATCTTAAAATAAATTACACCAGATTCATAAGCTACCTGCATGTTAAATTTCATGATTTTAAGTAGGACAGTATCAAATGTTTTAGATAAATACTGCATTTTCTATTCTCCTTACTAGTAATTTCACTGACTCCCACAACTTGGAATACATGTCTCCTAAAGAAGCAAAACCTATTAGAATTGATGTGGTTGTGGGTGAAATTGATATCGTCCAGTCTATTTAGCAGTTAAGAAGGAGTTCTGAATCGGGTTTACACACAACATAAATGATAGCAAGGGTTGCGTAAATTGTTATTGATCTCAACTCTCAACGTTAGTTATTGATGGGATAACTGTCACTAACCACAACTACGATTTCCAAATCTCTTTTTTAAACAAGATCCATAGACTTCCCTCTCCCCCTCGTCTTTCCCTAGTTTTCTTGACTAACATTAAGAATTGTACACAGATTTACAGTATACATTGTCCCCTCAGTGCAGGACCTAGTCAGTAAAGGTAAAGATACATACAATATCGTGTGGATGTGTACAAGATCATATATATGTGTACATTAGCCACCCTGCTTGTGCCGGGTCCTTAGTATGGAGAAAGGGGCGACCAGCTTGTCTGCATTGTAATGACAGAACGTCTTTACCCGTCTCTATTGTGTACAGTAAATACTGCGTGTAGCCACTGTGTGTAATCCTCTGTGTGTAATCTACTGGAGCTTGGTAAACACCTAGGTCCCTCTGTGTTAGGATTTTACATATAAAACAGCTCTGTAAGCGCACTGAGCCTTTTAAAAACCGACAAATGGAGATTTCCTGCTTGTGGATCTGTTATATTCTGTCGAGTATACTATTGCTATATTTGGATGCTTCATCTAGAATGTCACTGAAGTTTAGAAACAACGAGTAGCTGGTGTAAAGTATATTGGTTCCTTTAGGCCAGCCACGGTTTATTAAACTTTAATATGCATGTCGTCTTAATGAAACTGTCATCTGAAACGATGATAAATGAAATTCCAGGACATTCTGCATCTGTGAGTTCATCACGCATACTCCTCTAGATTAAGAGTGTGAAGTTATAGAGCGGAAAGCAGATGTGTCGGGTATATTCTGATATTTTTGTATATTCTGATTTTTTTGTTTTTTGTATGATATATATACAAAATATATTTATTTAGCTTGCTACTGCTGCCAATGAAACACAAAGTTTGACCTCAAATGTCGGTAAAACCTTTACAATCATGATAACCTCAAATTATTTGTATAACTTTGGTAAGAAAGTCCGGACAGCTTTGTGACATAAGTTTAAGCCTGTTCCAGTTAGCGACTGAATCGTCGAGTGCCAGAATTCCTGAATACCGTTAAAACGACCAACACTCTAGACTGAAAACAAACTGGTCCGCCATGGGTAAATAGCTCGTTGTTGGAGGCGAAGTTTTAGAAAATAAGCCCTAACCCTACTCCTTCCCAGTCATTTATCAGGAATTTATTTATCAGGTCTAGATATTGACAGGTCTAGATATTGACATTTCACTGTAGGTAGGAATATTGTTTAACGGATATATTTAGTGCGTATACCATGACGGAAATTCATATTTTCGCGACGGGCCTGCTGACACCTGTTCCTTACAAAACGGAATGCGGGAAGAAGAGTATGTCATTCGTCGTCATGCGTTGCTGAGTGCTAATGCCCCTCTGTGAGTTATAACTAACGAGTTGCATTACGTAATTCAGAGATGTAGAGAGCTATGTGTTAACTCTCTGCTGAGAAGCTAACTGCCCGTTAACAATTATTCTGTAGAACGTCAAACGTTTTGTTTTTGGCAAATCATGCCCTCCGGTCTATCGTTTCTCTTCGCTGTTAATTGTGAGTACTAAGCACCACAATTCAAACTTGGCATTTCTCCAAGAATCCACTATAACACGGTCACCGACTCCTGGCAGCTGGAGGTGTGCTACGTTCAAATCCCCCGGGAGATCACACGATGAATTGTCACTGTTTTACGTACAGAACCTCTAATTCCTGCACTGTTTTACGTACAGAACCTCTAATTCCTGCATAACCCACAAATTGTAACAATTACACCTGTCCTTGCTGCTTCGTCCGCTTTAATTTGTCACGATATATGTCTGAGTTTAACGTTGGTTTAAGCTTATGTACTTCTATGAAGTGATGAGAGGATATTACTACGTAATTGTATGTTTTGTTTGGCAAGTTTTTGTGCCAACAGTTGTACTATATGGAAAGTTATGTATCACTCAAAGAGGTGGTACCTTAAATTTTAGGGGCAATGGTGTAATTTTTATTTTTTCTTGCACTGCAGTAATCCTGGAAACATTTTATCCGGTTTATTATTGATGTCTAATGAAGCATGGCATGGCATAGTTATGTTCAGGAAGGTATACCATCTTATAAATTCGTATCCAATAATAGTATAACACCGTAAAGGGAAGTTCGAGTATCGTACGGCTTATGGCATTCTCACTAAAGAACTAGATTGCGGCTACCAAAAGCTGCAAATCTACTCATTCTTCGGTTTCCCTTCGCCTCATTCATTGCCGGTAATGTTTTTTACTTCTGGGCACACACATACATAGTTACATTCAACCCAGTACACATGACCGCCAAGCATCGCGCCAGTACACACTACACATGACCTACTTGAAATCATTCTTACATCAACCTGCAGAATGATTTCAAATTGACCGTGTAGTCAATAATCAAAGATAACTGGGGAGTATTTATCCTGATGGAAGTATAAACTCCGGTGTAATTCACTAATTTCCTCTCTTACAACTACCATGTCATGACTGTTTCTTGATCCACTCCTAGTACTATCTACTTGCAATTACTGTTAATCACCACTGGTCGTGCAGCCATTGGCTGCCGCCTCGGCCGACCGGAATGTCCAATTTCTCCCTGTAATTTGGATCTTTTCAGAGCTAATTATCGCAACGATGTGTTTCTAATGAAATGTTAAAACTTTATCGGTAACGTATCACACATAAAAAGAGCTTGGGGAATATCTTAAGACTTATATCAAAAAATAAATTAGCGTGTTGAAAGCCGTGGACACTCCCAAAGATAAAGACGTAGCCCCGAGTTAGCTGAGTTGGTAGCAGACTACCAAGTCTCATTTCTCAGAGAGAAGAACAGTAAACTCCCTGGTTACAGGTAAATGTTCCTGAAATTACCCTAACTGCTGTGCTTGGTCGCTCATTCCTTCTCCTTGTTTGTCTGACACACATTCCTGGTAAACTGGAACATGACATCTGATACTATTATATTAGTTTGCAGGTCTTCTTGTGGGAAATCTAGGTGAGGGAGATAGAGAAGGAGGGAGGGAGTGGTCAGGAATATGAAAAGTGGAGATAAAGGAGGGATAGAGAAAGAGGGAGGGAGTGGTCAGGGATATGAAAGGTGGAGATAAAGGAGATCAAACGTAGAGAATTTGAGGAAAACTTAGCACTCAGCAGGCGTCTATTCACGGAAAATGTTTTGTACAATATGCATGTCTCGTTTATGCGTTGTTTCAGATTGATTAAGCTACGCCCTGCCCAAAATCATTTATAAACTGAGTACCAAATTGAATCTTTAATAAGCGTGAGAGTGTATTAGACTATTAGAAGCCATAGCCATATGATTAAACTTATTTGTTTGATGTCACCGTCTCAACTAGATAGGCGATTTGTGTTCAAATCATTTAATGATAAATTCCAGAGTAATCTATAAATCAACTATACTCATTTAGTGTTTCTTCCTGAAGAAAATCTGACGACATCTCCCACTGCACACCACAGTTATAATTGTTGTAATGTATCGTAATCGTTCAAACATGTGATCGCTCGAACACGACTCATGTCACGTTAACATATTCCATATCCCCAGCCGCGATCAGGATGAAGTTAGTACAATGTACGCTGTAATTTCTAACGAAATTAGTTTAACCATTCTGTCTGCTATATTGAACAAGATTAAACAGCCTACATATTCGATACTACTATAATGACGTCATAATCACATCGTCATTCATCTCAACACATTCAACACATCAGTCTGGCCATTGTCTGATATAACATACCGTCAATAACATATTCCAACTCGGCTATCGCTCAAGACTCAGGACTCAGCCGGTGACCTAACTTTCATGCCCGCAGGTCAACATCGCCAAAATTGACCTTCCCGCCGCTTTCTTCTACGCTAGCTGTCCGAGGGTGTGTCCCCATGCTTTTCTCCGCATCACCGCCAGAAACGACAGCGCTTACGCTCTCCTGGCGGGAAACGCTGACATATTTCTTGACGGAAACTTCTGCAGTAAGGTGAGAATTTTGGAACTGTTGAACGGTGACTAATTCTATGATAGGAGTGCTCAGAAATAGATTTTTGTGGAACGCGCGCTGACATTCTTATAGTAACTTTTCAATCCAAGCGCTTTTACGTAAATTGGGCGCGAAATAAATTCGGCCGTGACATGGATGCATGCAGCATTGATTGACAATTTTGTGTGCTTCCTTTTCCGGTCGAAACTCCAAATTCTCTGTGCATTACGACACGATTAAAGATTTAGTAAGAAATAGTTCTATTTGACCTTGTTAATGTTTGCTACATCACTCACATGACAAGCGCGGATCTTAGCTTACCAATAATCCTACTTGTTATCTAACTTTTCATCCCCTCCTTCACACCTCCCATTTCCTAGGGTCATATGAAAGACGTATGTCCGACGGAGGAGTTTGAAGTCGACGTTGGATCAGATCCAACTATCAAAGTAGCATACAGACCTCTTATAAGGCACAAAGAAACGACAAACAAAACTCATGTCATCACTTACACGCAGGTAACCGTTTCTTCTTATTTGTGTTTATTGGTTTACCTATGCGTAGAAAATATTGATAATACCATTCAAAGAATTTTAACGCAACAAATTTGATACATTGATTAATAATGAATGCGAACGTGTCTGTTCGAAATTGATTTGAGCAAAAAGTTTCCTGAAAAATCTCCTTTCTTAGTCATACAGAGAAAAATTACATTAAAATCAGATTATACGATTTGAAGAAACTTAAGAAGTGTTAGAGCTCCATATAAATGAAAATACTTACTCTGAGTTTTCACTTTGGAACTTCAGTGTCAAGATTGTCGAGAAAGCCAAGAGTCTTGGCTTCTATTATGATGACTAGATGTCTCTAAACTGTCAAATTTCACCGATTATCCAAAAATGCAAATTTAGTCCTAGAAACCTTTACAAATAGTATATGAATGTGTTTTATACCACATTAACCATCGCAATGCTGCATCGGCCGGAATAACAGAGCATCATTTACAGACAAGCGGTGCGATTCATTTATGGTTTAGAGTAAAAAGAGCGCAGGAGACTCATGACTCATCACTTCAGGAACTCCAACTCTCCTGTAAATGTTGAAGTTTATTTACCTTATTATCTAGAACTGACATGATCAAGTAAAATCTCGTAAAAAAGTCACTAAGATCGAACACTTATGAATATCTCCTTGAAGAAGGACTCTCCTGTAACTACCGAAGGACTTGTGGAGCCTTTTCAATTTCCCCCGTCTAAAATTTGAAATGAACTTTCATTCAAAATGCGATAAGTTCAGAAATTTTGATAGTGCTCTAAAAATCTATTTTTGCAATTTTTCAGAGACGATTTTTAGATCCCGCAATGTTCACTTATTATTCATGGTTTCATGAATATGTTTAAGTGGCTATATAATTGGATTTATTCATTTATTTCAAAATTCAAAATGCATCTTCATCATTAGCTTCATCATGGGCTTGTCTTTCTTCCTCTTCAATTTCCTTCATTATGTCCTCCTTAATAGATCTGACATCCCTTTCAACAGAGTAATTGTTCATTCGTATCACTCCCAACTGAATAGCGGCGACACTTTGTCTAGCTCTCAGGACTCTCTTAGTGCCGGACCTCTCCACGTTTGTCTGTAATCTAGACATGAGCTTAGCGAACAGGGCGATGCTAAAAGCAGAAGCAAACGCCGAGATAACAGGTGCGATGTTGAGTACGGCGTGTCCAGGGCTGTGTACGTACATGTCCCCGAATCCAATAGTTGTGAAGGTGATTACTGTGTAGTAGAGGGAGACGAGGAAGGACCATTCGGTGGGTGTTCCGGTTGCGATGAGAGCTTTTTCCAGAACTGATTCTCTTTCTCTCTCCACGAGAATGTCACACATCACACCTGGGTCAGAGTTGTATGTTGAAATTTTGCAAAAAACTCATTTTTGTCAAGTTTTGAATCATTTCCAAAAGCCATAATTTCAAAGTTGATGCCTAAGTTTCATCCAATTTAAAATCGATCAGTCAATACTAAAATCCATACCGTAAAGAAGCATCACTATAAAACGAATGAAATTTGAACTATTGCAATCAGATCTTTATCCCCCAAGTATCGTTGCACAAAAGTGCTCCGCTTCCAATGCCCTTCAATCCAGTTTAGAAAATTCATGATATCACCTAAAATAGGTTTCAACTAAGAACTGAATTAGATGAGTAACTGTGTTTCATAATGGCGATAAGCACCGAAAATATGATCTATATTCGAAAGCGGCACAACATAATCGGTTTATTTTATAAGTTACTCAAATCTGGTACTATGAAGAATACACACTTATCAGTACAGCAAAGATTGGAATTCCAAATGCCAAATAGACGAGCGTCACGATTCTCAATGTCGTATCGGGCGGAGAATAAACTCCCCAACCTGACAAAATTTTACTGCAAATATTCTTTGCCATAGTTGTCAATAACTGGAGTTTTTAATGAATGTAAAATTTCTGACTCGAATGAGTCAAAACAGAAGAAAACATTCTGAGCGATCTTACCGACTGTTGAAATTACGCTGACAGCGTACATGAACGCGTCCCCGTTCAACTTAGCGTTCCAAGACGTGAGGATGTACTTAGCGTACGAGCAGTTTGCAGCAAAGTGCAGTTTGCTTGCAGTAAAGTTTTTGTTCATTTGTTCTTCTAGGATGGCAGAATACTGCTCAACAGGGAGGGATTCATTTAGTCCTATGTCTTTCCTTATTGCCACCGCTGCTGATAAATTTCCTTCCAGCCACTGAGATTGCAATATCATATGTCTTTGTATGGGGATTCGTCTTAATTTCTAAATGGTGCCTCACTCTGATATACAAGGCGGTATTGTGTAAAACTAACATTCTCAACTAAAACTTTTGAACCAATATCGTATCTTACTGTTTATAGTTATATCTCACTTTTTAGTATTTTACTGTCTACAGTATCTTACTTTATAGTATCTAACTGTTTATAGTATCTTACTTTATAGTTTATAGTATCTTATTTTATAGTATCTTACTGTTTATAGTATCTTACTGTTTTAAGTGATATGTTGTACTCTATTTGCTCCTCCAACCGTTTGTACTGTTCAAACTCCTGATGATTTCCCTCAATTCCCATAAAAATAACTGATCCAGCGAAGAGAAAGACGATCAGAGCGAAAGTATACCATGTGTTTTTTAGCACTGTCAGTAGGTAGCCCTCACGCTTTTCTGCCTTGCTTTTTCTCCTTTTACGACCATTATCGTCCGGCATGAAAATTCTGACTAACAGATTATCGATATTAAAATTAGAACATCAAGATATTTGAGATACATGTAAATCCATAATTACGCTAAAATAGTGTATATTTGCCAAATTTTAATATTAGTGAAAAGAATTCTTAAGGAAATTAATTAAATAACATAATAATAACAAAAAAAATCTACAAAAAAGTAGTGTACAAGAACGCTAAGCTGCTGTATCATTGTAGGCTTGCACTATGAGACTATGAGAAGATCGACAAACTAAGATATATATCTAAATGCACGCTGTAATCACTCTAGCCCAATGCCGAACAATGATACATATCAAAATGTCCGCTGTAAATGGTTCGGTCGACTTTTTGAGTTCGTCCCAGACAGAGACTACTTTGAGCAAGACAACGACGTTCAGCCGGTAAAAAGATTGGGGCAGTGATATCCCGGGTTTTGGCAGGCTGCAGAATATAAACTGTAGCTGTAGAGAGTTTTAAACAGATCAATCTGGGAAGTCGGACAAACAGACAATCGAATCATCAGTAAAATTCTCTATATGTTATATCAGCTGTTTTGATAATTAGCGTGAGTGAAAGTAGAGCAAACATCCGCCCATATACCAATCTTAATCACCACAACCGTTGTCGGATGATGTCATTGTTGTTGATTTAACAATCACCAGCCAGTATCTAATATCTACTCCATACTCAGCTGACGTTTGTGATGGTTGATAACAATGGAAAATATAAACAGTTTAGTTAATCTGTATGTCACTGTGATAAATACCTGAAATACTAATTGAGTATTAATATACAAATATCGAACTCTAGATATAAATACTAATCGAGTATTTCTGTCAATAATTAGTTACAATAATTACAATAATTGACTACAATAATAATTGAAATTATTAGGCCCTAGAGATTTAGTTAAGTACAAGGAGTTCTAGCCTTATTTGGGGTCGTTCACATATTACGTCAGCAAATTTTCGGTAATTTTCAACCCCCCCACTTCATGTAGAAAAACTTTTTTTTGGTCTTTTAATTTGCAGTCATTTTTAAATTTTTTTACACTAAGTCAGTGAAAACACAGTATTTCCCCAGATTTCTGAATCGGAATTTTTACTTCTGATAAAAATTTTTGATGACGTCATAATTGGCCAAACCGCACCCTTCCCCCCTCGTTATCAATCGTCATTATTTGGAAACCCCCTCCCCTATTAGGTAATGACGTCATACGTGAACGGCTCCTTGTTTCCTTTCGTGTCCCAACCAATCAATACTTAAATAGTGATCATCATTGTTTATTCTATATATAAAGATAGAATGATAGGAGTTACCGTATACATGTTACCTACGCTATGACTTAGACATTGGTTACCTTACAAGACATTTTTGTGGCGGACCAATTTGCGACGACCGAAATTATGGCGGTCCGAAAATATGGCGAAATTGAACGAAAACCGTCACATTTCGGACGTCACAGAAAATAATCGTTTTTTACATCATTTTGTTTTCTGACACAAAGGAAATAAAAAATTTTTCTAAAAATTTGTAAAATCAT
>JH152692.1:50552-64805 GCA_000226015.1 Mnemiopsis leidyi | reverse complement strand
ATTTTGTAAAATTACTATAAAAATACCTATAAATCCTAAAATTTTTAGTATGACATCATCATTGGCCAAACCCCCCTACCCCCCCTCCGTCATCGATCATCATCATTTGGAAACCCCCCTCCCCCCTAGGTGATGACGTCATATGTGAACGACCCCATAATACATCTATAAATGACCATATCGACATATATGTATTATGTATGTATATACATCAACACAAATTTTCTACCATACGTCCATGCAACTATTAAAAATTGCCCCACTCACCTAGTACCTACTGCATCTTTAAACCTATGACTTCTATCTGAAGTTTTATCTTAATGCGGACATGAATAATACAAAAAAATGGTAGCATGCTAGCATGAAATAAGTAAAACTTTAACTAGACGACAATGTACAGACTGAAGTTTTATATAAATACAGAATTGTTATATGTTTATGTTGAAGGCCGAAGAGTAAACACTGCTTTCGACTTTTAGATTCGTTCTTGGCCTGTAATATATGCTGTCTGAAGAACCGTTATTAACACCAGGCTTTGTCAGAGTTAAACTTGAAGTGCTACTAGTGCACTACATGGCACTTTTATACTGATCAGCAATAAGTTGTGGCAGGGAACAGAAATATTTCAAATTCCACTTTAAGTTTCTCTCGTAGTATGTCTCAATCTATGTGCGAGAGAGATATATAGAGAGACGTAGAGAGACATAGAGAGACGTTGCCTAGCGATCCGTTTCTTAATTCTCATGCGCACCACGCTATTGCTAGTTTGTGGAGAATTCTCCATAGTGTGTACCGGCCCTTAAGTCCTCTGCAGCACTACCGACGTTTGTCAATACTGAATGTTCACTATCAAAGAAGTGAATAAGGCTGTCAGTCCAAAAAACAGAGTTACTACTACAAGAGTTGCAAATACGGGTACGTTACAAAGCTCGATGTCTTATTACAATTAATATGTCAGACATGACAGAAACAATTAGCGATGGGTGATATAGTTCAACTTTTAAAAATCTAACAGATAAATTATAATGTTGCATCGCGACATTGCATCGTGACATATATAACGCGAATGATATTTTTCTCATGGTTAAAAACTCGCATAATGTTACAATTTAACTATCGACTATACCTAATATTTCAAATTATTCGCTAAAATTAGGCTATGCTTTGGATGTAATTGTAAACCTCGATATGAGCAACATATGCATGTATACTTATAGGACGCAGATACTTATAGATAAATGACAAACTACAAAGAAAGATTAGATCTTCGCCAACATAACGCAGCGTACGGATTACACAATTACAGTCAAATAGACACTCTGCTGCAGTAAAGTGCCACCTGTTTGCCATGCCTGCAGTCTACCTCACTGCACTCACCAGGCTTATTGAACCACCATCATACCAGTACCTAACTAATGAGTATAGTACTATAGTAGTACAGAGTAGACAGGTAGACTGTCAGTCTACTTCCAGTTTTATCTAGCTTCAAGTTAGTTAGTTACGGTCCAGACAACGTTTTGAGGTCCAGACAACGTTGTGGTCTGAAACACCAGATTACTATTAGAAATCTAGTCACGTTCACCAGTAGCCAAACAGCCACATTTTTAATTTTCATGAAAACCCATCACAGGGGCAAAGTGTACTGGGGCAGGGGGTCAGTAGGGCCAGAGGTTGTGGGGCCCAAGGTTGTGGGGCACGACGTCACTGGGGCACTATCACTTGGGCACAGTGTACTGGGGCCCAAGGTCGTGGGGCACGACGTTATGGGGCACGACGTCACTGGGGCACTATCCCTTGGGCACAGTGTACTGGGGCCCAAGGTCGTGGGGCACGACGTTGTGGGGCTCAACGTCACTGGGGCACTATCCCTTGGGCACAGTGTACTGTGGCACTGGCAGGAGGTTGTGGGGCACGACGACACTGGGTTATAATCCCTGGGGCAAAGTGTACTGGGGCAGGGGGTCAGTAGGGCCAGAGGTTGTGTGGCGCGAGGTTGTGGGGCACGACGTCACCGGGACAAAATCTCTGGGGCACAATGTTCTGGGGCACAATGTTCTGGGGCACGATGTTCTGGGGCATGACGACGGTCACCTAATTTTTTATCATGAATACTAACCAACACCAATTTTAAAAAATCAATGCCGATTTTGAACGGCTTTGATGGGAATGCATGCGTGAATCACTTGAGCTCTTTCGAATTAAAAGAGCAATTTTATTGCATTTGTTATTTCTGTTCATTGTTTGATCTAAAATACAAGTTTGTTTACTTCCTTATCATAATCATAGCCAGCTGGAAAAGATGGCTATTGTTTTTTAATTCAATCGACTTCTATGGACTTGTTTACTACAAACTATCATGTTTTAACTTCTTCCATTAAAAGTGGTCGGATGCCACTTTTTCTCAGATAGCAATTATACAATCCAGAAAAACTAAATAAAGCTTCACATTTAACTTGTTCAAAAGTTAATTTTCCGTAGAAATATTGAAAAGTGTCACATAATTCATCAAAATTAATCGCATCAAATAAAAACAATAACTAATTTTTGGTAAAAATTCGTTTTACTTTTAGGTTTTTTTATGAAAAAAAATCTGCTACCAGTAAAAAAACTTCCTAGTTTCTACAAATTAAGGTAAAACTATACCGCTAAAAACTAAATTTTATAGTCGTAAAAAATAATTTACGCAAAAACTATCGTGCTCTACTAAAATAAGAAAGTCTGCTTTGAGAAAGTTCAAACAACAGTTTCGAAATCACATCTTATATTCTCGTTATTGTTGCAGGAGACTTAGCCTGAATGTCCGGATCATCAATGATATCATAAACATTCTCGTTCTCGTAAATTGCACTGTTGACGCTGGTGGTATCAGCATCATCAAACTTTCTGCCCTCCTCCTCGATAATGGCCTGAGTTTGAGCCTTGCTTACACGTCTGTTTCCACGTGGAGGAGCCCCCACAGAAAGAGATCGGCCCGAGGGGGGTTGGGCTGGCGTGGCGGCTGGGATGGCGGAAGTGGTAGCCACAGGGTTCGCAACGACAACACTCTGAAATAATGCGATTCAGTATCTAAAAAAGGTGGTGACCGACGTTTAAGGATTTCTGATGTTCATATTCTTACCATGTAAAAGATATTCAGAATATATGATATCAACGGAATCCAGAAACAATGAACAACTATCAAGTTCCTAGATGTCGTACTTACCGGACCCTGAACAGTAGACATCCTGGCGGTAGTGACGGTGCTGGCCCGGCCAGCAGCCGAGGAGCTCGCACTCTTCTTCACCTCCATTCCGAACTTGGTCTTCCAGAGATCCATGTACTGCTCGTTGCCAACACAGTAGAAAAGGAACATTAGTATGCCCTGAGAATTTGTAGTTATTTATTAGGAGATTTGTTATTGACACAGTTTTTATAATGTCAGTGGGATAGGAATTGTTAAAGATACCGCTTGTTCAATAAATTTTCCGAGAATGAATCTAACTGTTAACATAAACTGATCCATTATATAATAAACCGCAGCTGCAAAAACGTACTAAAATAAGTCCGGATATAAGGACCTTGCTATGTTTCACCAACCTGAATCCCGTTGACGATGATGAAGACAAACTGGAAATAGGGAGCTATAGGGCCATGCATAAAGAAGCCCAGAATCCAACCCAGACCTAGCATACAACATATACTGGCCACAGCTTTCAGTTGTTTCTGAGGATATGATTTGGTTAGTCTTAAGCAGAGGTGTATTGATCAAAGCACAGAAATTTTTATGACTTTTTAACTTTTGGAGCTAACTTATGACTTTTTTAACTTTTGGAGCTAAAAAGAGCAAAACTTTGTATTTAAAGGGGTCAGTACTAGGGGTCATTACTAGGGATTACAATAAGGATTACAATACTCGTGTAGAGCAAAATTGAAATTAAACTATTACCAAGGTATTTTCTGTAGAGCTTTTGTCGGGGTTTTTAGTATTGGCGATGACCTTTAGAAGAGTTATGAATATGAAGAAGTTAATGCACAGTACGACTGCAATAGGCAAGATGAAGGACCATTTCCTTATTTCCAGATCAATCACACATTCGCTGAAAGAGAGAAGTTAACTGCTTGAACGTAGGTTTTTAGAATAGAAGAATTAACCTGACAATTTTTCAATAAAAAAATTTCCTTAAAAATTCTGAGCATACAAGTTATGTTTTATAGTCAGCAACTTACCCATCTTGAAGCAATATTCCCTCGGTGAGGAAGTAAGCAGTGATGGGTGAGAGGAGAGGAGTGATCCAGCAGAATAAGTTGAACTTCAACATGTACCTACTGATGTGACCTCCAAACACCTGAACCACATATGTGTCACTTTTTGTAATCAATCAAAGAGATCCGATGAACTTATGGAAACTGCAAGTATCGCACAAGAAAAAAGATGACAAATAGCATTTTTGCACCAGAATTAAATCTCGCTCTGCTTACAAAGAAGCAGTATGAGATAGATAATAGATACCTGTACAAGACTAATGTACATTATGACACTCTCGACAACAGTCCACATGAACACCACAAGATACGAGTAGTCCATCAGTATCGCAA
Source organism: Mnemiopsis leidyi (assembly GCA_000226015.1). Taxonomy (NCBI): domain Eukaryota; kingdom Metazoa; phylum Ctenophora; class Tentaculata; order Lobata; family Bolinopsidae; genus Mnemiopsis; species Mnemiopsis leidyi. Next base: position 60,230 of record JH152692.1, on the reverse strand, counting down.
TAGTCTTACACAGCACCGGCACTGGAAGTGAGGAAAATTATTTGATTAAAATTAAGATAACATTTAAATCAAATCAGATAAGATTTTCGAGGTTAGAAAATCCATGGCGTGGGACTAGTAAGGACAGTATGTGAAAACATAGTAAAACGCTTACCATCGTCACTGATGACACCGTTGAGATTGGTAAGAAGGAAGATGATGATAGCAAAACATTGAGATCCGGCCAATGACAGATGGATCTTCATCGATCTAGTAGATCTGAAATAAGAAATGTAAGTTACTCAAAATTTTCTCTTGCGACAAAAACACGAGGCTTCTGTATCGTCATCAAGAAACATGCTGTAAAGAGTTTACTCTTACCTTAGAGCTTTGAAGGGTAAGATGGTTCCAATCATAAGGAGAAGGAAGAAAAGAGAGCACCCGAGAAGAGGGTTGGTAATCTGACTCTGTATGACAGAGAGATAGTCGGGGATGGGTTCCAGGGACATGAGTATGGCAAAGCTGGTCATGTGATTACAGGAGCAGGACACCTGACCACCACGTGTCTTGTCAACCGAGGTCGTCACGCACCCGTCCGTCTCCCACGTCTTCTTCTCTGAATATTTTCGGAGTGAGATAAGGATTCAGTCTCATCTCGGAAGCTAGATTAGTCATAATATGAGAAAAATTTAAGCATTGGAGTGTTCTTTTGGTTAGGATACTCTCAAAAAGACAAACCTTTATCGTAGTAAACACATTTATACTGCACATCTTGAGTGCTGGGATCGTAATCCTCGGGTTCATCTTTGGTAAAGTTCAGAGCTAGAGGAGGGTCGATGTTGTTGATAGATTTGGATCCAAAGGAGAGGAGTACAACCTTGCTGGCGACCTGTAAAGTTGAGATTGAAATGACTGGAGCATTGCCCTGATAAGGTGTTTAACCCAATTAATCCTTTATTCAAGAGATGATGTGTCTAAAGTTAACGCTTACCTTGGGTTCGGAAACAGTTTCCCCTGTTTTCTTTGCTGCGGCCGCTGCAGCTTTCTGAGCAGTCTTGTTGGTGGGAAAGAGGGCCGGAGTCTCAAACACTACGCAAACCAGTCCTTGAGCGTCGCTCTTCTCTCCTCCTGATTCGGAGGCTTTAACGAGATTGTTCAGCGGTGGCATCTCAACTTTAACAATCTTCTTGACTGGAGGGGGCTTGGTGGCTCTCACCACTTGCAGAACTGGAGGAGCGGTAGGGGCTGCTTCTTCTTCTTCTGATTGAATTTGAACTGGATCGAGAATTATCGGGGCTTCAGTTGCTGGTAGTGTCTCCGCGGCTTCGTCTTTTTTCGATTCTCCCTCCTCAGTGGTAGAATCTTCTTTGTCGGTCGCTTCTTCCTCTTCTTCTTCGTCGTCATCCCCGAAGTCTAGAACAACCGCCTGCAATTGTAACTTTGTCAAATTTGGGTCTTGTTTTCAGTACCTTAAATCTTTTCGGTACCTGAACGAAGGTTAAATCTCTACTCATGTATTACAATTTTCAGGGAAAAGAGTAGAAGCATGTCGGCTTCACGAAAGAAGGCTGACGGTCATACTCACCGCGGTTAGAGTTTCTTGGGTTATGGGTGTCGGTACGATAGTCATGGTATCAGTTTTTATCTCGTTTTTCTTCTTGTTCGGTTTCTTCTCTCCGCCTCCAGTTTCAGTACCGTTGCTGGTGTCAGTTCCGTTTCCAGGATCAGGTTCGGGTTCTGTAACAGTGAACATACTTGCTCCTATAGACTCCACAACATTTACCGCTCTGAAATGTGAACAATATTTTAATCAAGACTAGATGAAACAAGGTTAGCATGAAAAGTATTTAAAATACAATTTCGTCATTATTTATTGAAACGTACCATCTTTAATTACGTCAGAAAAATGTGAGTAAAAATTAAAAAAATTTTAAAAACACAACTTACGCTGAGGCCGTGTCCGTCCCTGCATCCTGAACAAAGTCATCGTCTTGTTCGGCGAAGGAGCTGATTGCACCAAGGATATTCTTCTGGTTGTCCGGATTAGCTAGGACGGACGGAGGAACGGAGTTGGTGACCACTGCCAGAGTCTTCACAACATTGGCCGTGTCAGCTGCTCCAAGACTGCTCTCTTTCTTCTCACTCTCCTTAGATTTGTTATCATCTTCATTCGGGTCGGACTGATCTGAACCGTCTCCGCCATCGCCGCTGTCGTCGTCTGAGCCGCCAGAATTGTCGCTGTTGTCAGGTGTAGAGGAGGTAGTTCCTATTACGCCCATAAGGTTAGTCAGCATAGACTCGGCCATTTTTGGTTCAACAGTGGCTTCCTCCAGATTCCCTGCATCTTTTATCGCATCTCGCGCAGCTTTCTGAAAACATTAACTATATTAGATTAGTTAAATTCGCGAAAATTTTGAAATGTCTCTATTGTCCCTATGTCCGGTATCCCTATAGGATATGCGTAACAATCCTAATTGACACAGAAACTTTGAAGAAACCTACCGTTTCATTATAAATTATTTCTGTTTGAATGGTGCCACACTTGGCATAAGAGGGGGTCGTCCAGTTGCTCTTTTGGTCACCGTTCTCAAACCATGTTCTGCACTCACTCGTGACGTTGCTGAAAACCTTTTCATCGTCTACGAACAGCTGAAAGTATTCATATTAGATGGTATTGTTAAGGGCCTTAAGTGTCAAATTTTACCCTGTCCTGAATTAAGTCGATAAAGTTCATTTTGAAAGGCATTTAAACAAGAATTGCGGCCGCTTTCATTGTGTCAGGCAACCGCTTAATTTCCCGTATCATGCCATCGCTCATTGTCATTAAACTTTGAAGAATCAAAATACGCAAAATTGTACCAGAAGTTATTTCGGCTAGTTTTCATTGTTCTGCACGTGTTAAATCAGACGCGCGAATTAACGCAGCCGTTCGATGCAGCCACGATTGAAAAATTCCACGCTGCACGCGCAAAATTAAGACACAATTGCGCGTTCGTTTATTTTAAATATCTCAACTCAGCTCTGCATGACGTCGTCATTAATCATTATTGTATTGTATGTGCTGCCTTCATAATTCATTCATACTGCGTTGTGTTTATGCTTACGGCGTGAATAAGTCGCTAAAAGGATTTGTTCGGAGCTGAGATTAAAATCGTGCTTATACATTCATTTCTCAATCTGTCATCTTACATCTATCATTCGACAAATTACTCAATTAAAAGTTAGTTTAAAAGAATTTCGATCGTACTTTACTTTTTCTTATTCTTGTTTTTCTTGTATGATCGTACATCTTGTTGTTGTTGCCAGGCAATTATGTTTACATTTCATGATGTGGAATACATTCCGCGACCTGAGGCAGTTAAAAGCTATAATCTGTAATCGTTTATCGTAATCGTATACATAATTAGGTTTGATAAAGGAGCTTGCGCGCGGACGTGCGCGCAGACGGACGGACGGACGGACGGACACTTTTTGAGCTAATATTCCAAACTTACGCTGTCGATCGCCAACCCTTGTTTTGTACTTTTTGTGCACGTGCACAAAACGTATCAAAACAATCTTGCCATTTGGGCCCTTCGGGCCCAAATGGCAAGATACGGGAAAAAATGCATCGTGTTCCAGACACCAGAACATGTCAGAACCAAAAACTCACCGCAAATTCACATTTCTGACTGTGTGAGATGCCGGACCCATCATCAGGTGGTTCTTTTTCTGGAAATGAGAAATTTCCGTATTGGTTCCTCAATTTCAGAGCGGGACAGTTTGGAATGATGGGAGGGCAAGAGGGAGGTTGGTAGGAAGCTCTTTTCGGACAAGTCTTGCAGATTGTGCCAGCTATTTTAGGTGAGTAGAAACCGTAGGAGCAGGCAACACAGCTGGTAGACCCACTTTCAGACGCGACTGTGTCTACTTTACAGGGTGTACAGCTTGTCAGTCCTGAAGAACAGGTTAGATATAATAATATCATCACATCCTAATAGCATTAACATTACATAGTTTAATGGCGGTTAGCAGTTTTTTATGAATAAGTCAAGTCTTCAAGTTAAACAGTCTTCAATTTTAGTAAAAAATTTTGTTGAACACTAAATGGGTTTTATAAAAACCGCTCACCTTCAGTGTCACTGAAGTGACCTGGAGGGCACTCTTCGCAGGTTTCCTGGCCCTCCTTCTTCTGGTAGGTTCCTTTTCCACACTTGTCACACTCGATAGCTTGTCCCAAACTGAACGTGCCTGTAGGGCATGGTGTGCAGGCTGCCAGGCCTTGCTGTCCAGAGAAGAAACCTGCTGGACAAGCCTCACATATCGGTTCGGTTGAGGAAGCACTGCGGTATGTTCCTCGCTCGCATTTCTTGCAGGACAGTGAACCTTTTTCCTCGGTGATGGTGCCCTAGGAATTAAAATATGAAACAGGCAAACTAACATAATAAAGCGCGTTGGGAGAATTTCAGACCTTCGAATAATATAAGATATTACTAAGCTTAAGCTAAGATTGTCATGTATGCCCTTTTCAACTCCTTGACACATATATATATGTAAAAAGAAAACATGAAGTGGAACAGAACCAGTGAACCTATATTCTTACAATTGCTAAAATAACTTACCGCTTCACAGGCCAAACACGAGCTCTGTCCCTTCTCAGGCTGATAGAACATGACGTCACAATGAGTACAAGAAGTGGCCCGATCTGAGGAGAAGGTACCGGCAGGACAGAGTAGGCAGGTTTTTGTGGCTGAGTCTAAGTAGGTTCCTGCAGTGCAGGGGGTGCAAACTGTCGCCCCTTCTTCAGATATCTCACCCTAGGGAGAAACGTAATGGTGGACGTTTCTATCTTAAGCTGTGGATTAAAGTGGATTGCTGGGAAATAAATAAAGTTTTCTACCGCAAGGATTCTTTTAAAGAATTAGTTGAATAACGAATCCAATAACGAAATCAATGAAATTGATAAAAATTTTTGAAAAATGACTATAAACCTCAGCACAGTCAAGACATTTAAAGGCTCCATTTTGATCCTGATACGTGAGAGGAGGACAAGGTTTACAGTCGATGGATCCCACTACATCTTGATAGGTTCCTGCAAGACACTCTTCGCAACCTGTTTGTCCAGCCAATGCCAGGTACCTAAAGTTATATGTTCACGTCAACGCAATATCTAAAATACATGTAGTATTCAGACCTTATTTGGTCAAATTCCTCATTTTTCCCAATCCCTACAGTCACAAAAATGTTTAAATCCATGAACGTCAACAAGCATGATCATAAACTCACATTCCCACACCACAGGGCTGGCAAGAGTCCTGTCCAGGCTGATCGTTGTAGGTTCCCACGTTACACTCGATACACAGAGTCTGTCCCGTGGAGGGCTGGTACTGACCAGGCTGACATTTCTGACAGCCGCTCTGTTCTACCTGGCTGTTGTACTCCCCCTGGTGTACACAAATTAGTTATCGGTTTGGCATGAGGTCAACTTATTGGCAGGACATTCTAAAAACGAGGTACATAATTTGCAGCTAAATCGATAAAAAAGTAAAATGGGAACAGTGATATAAGGGGGAAATTTGCTTCATACCTTTGGGCAGGCTGTGCAAGAATCGGCGCCTTCCACGTCTGAAAAGAAACCGGCTTGGCAACCTAAGCAAATGGATTGTCCTCGATCCTTCTGGTAGTGGCCAGGGGAGCACTTGGTGCACTCTGCCGACCCGGTAGTAGCTGCCATCGTGCCCACTGGACACGCGGAGCACTCACTGGAGCCAGGATTGGAGAAGAAGCCCTCCTGGCAGAGCTCAAAACTGGTCTTTCCTTTTAGCTCCTGAAAGGTCCCAGCTTCACAGATTTTGCAGGATGACTGCCCAGCCAGGTCTTGATAGCTCCCTGGGGGACACTCCGTGCAGACAGCCGAGCCTGCTTCTGAGTACTTTCCTGGAAAAGTTTGGTGTAAACATTCGGCTATAGTGTCTCTTTTCTACCGCACTACATTAGGCCCGTTTATTAACAATGGAGACTGGGGTTTGAGATGTCTAAGTTGACTGACCTGCAGTGCATTCCGTGCACTCAAGAATGGGTTCAAAATCGTCCAGGTAAGCTGAAAACCAGCCAGCAGGGCAATCCACACACTGTGGTTCTCCTTCTTCGCTGATCGGCATCTGTCCTTTCTGACCTGGAGGAGATTACATTTATATCTCGTAAGTTGGTTAGGAAGTTGAGGTGGTAAAACAATTACAATTACAGCGAATAGAATGTAGATTGTAGATGCATACTAAATGCACCTTTTCTATAAGTATAAACAACAGCTAAAATCACTTCTTTCATTCTTAATCTTAATATAAATTGAAAAGTTATTGCAGAAGATTAATCAGATCAACCTATGAAAACTAATCCTCCAAATCCTCCAAAAATATCGCTATCGTTACGGAAAAATGACACGTCAGGACGAACCTTGAGGGCATCTGGAGCACGTTTGAGTTCCGGGTTTCCAGCCGAGATCACACGAGTACTTGCTGGACTGTAAACCAGCTACTCTTATCTCGTTGAGAGACAGCCCGTCCGCATTGTCGTGCCTCAGCACCAGGTTCTTGGCCTGGGTGTTGGGCCCGCACTCTAATTCAGACTCCCATCCTGTGAAAGACTCTTTCCATTTTCCGACCGTGGGAACTGCGTCTCCGGTGATTGGATCTTTCTGACAGGGCCATTCTGCTCCGTTACGAGGAATTGACTTGACGTACACCTGCAGGTAGAAAGTCTTTAAGAAATTTAGCTGGTAGCCTGGCTAATTTACTTTGTAAATGTCTCAGTTTTTAAAATGCCGAGAAGATTCCATGTGTATTGAACAATTTTATCTTACCCTCCAGCCATTGGTGGACTCAATGTTAAGTGCAGAGAAGATGAAGATTTTATTGATCCCATAACTGTCTTCTCCGTCCATAGGACTTTTAAACGTGATCACCAAAGTTATCTGCAAAACGTTTCATTTAAGAGAAGGGAAAATGATAAAAGCGAACAGGCGCTTTAACCAATGAAAAAGTGCGATTACCCGAAATCAAATTAATTGTAGTTTGTAATTACTCAGTTAATACAAACTTGGAAAGGACGAAGGAAGAAAAAGATTCAACTTGATCAAACAAACCTGATCCTGATTCGCTCCAAACACATAATTTGTCTCATACGTGTTGTCGATAAAGTTCTGGTAGGACACAGTAGCATCTGCTACAACTTTAGTCCCATCTTTCCCACTAGAATCGATGGCAGTCGCTCCCTCCGCAATGTTGTCGTATTCTCCCAGATCTTAGAAGAAATTGGTCACGTGCAATGAGGTTGAATGTTTGTGTGGGTGAAATGTGTGTTTACGGACTTGTATTTGTAACGGACATTAAGAACAAGACATCGATACTAAACAGTGACTGAGAACCACATAGAACATAGAATAATGAATATTACACGTGGACACGATTTTTAACATCAATCATTCAAAGGATACAGTTTCAGTTCTTCGGTTTGCACCGCTCGTAGAAATCACCACCTAGACCTGAAGGTATGGTTTGTCAGCTAAAGCAAAATAGGAGAGGACAAAATTGCCTTAAATTTGCGATTGGTTGTCAGTTGTGCCCGATTACGTTGAGGCTATTTGTATTGATTTCACTATTCATTATTCAATACACTAAAACCTAATGATACTGATAGTTGCAAATAGTCAAGTCAAGGATTGTATTCGACTTTGTTTTGATGTGGACGTCAAATGTAATGTTAAACCCACCCAACAGGAACACCGCAGGCGAAGCCAGCTTCGTCCCAAAGCCAAAATGCAGCTCGAACCATGTCGTTCAGAAAGAACTGAGACCGGTTGCCATGCCAGCGCGCACAGCGTTGTTTGCACGTGGTGGCCACGTGACTCGTGCATGCAACCAATAAGAAACTAGGACTCAGGACGGGCAGAGTGTTAATGGTTATGGAGCAGGGAAGTAAGTCGAACTAAAATCGGCTAGGTCTTGATTGATGGTGCACCAATTTTGTAGTTTTAAAGTTCAATCGATACACCAGGTCAATCTCTGCAAATCAGTCTTCATTTAAAAAAATATTGCCGAAAAAATCAGATTTTATTCTCGGATGTAACGCAGTTACTGCCTGCTTGTTTTGTAGAAGATAACGATTGAGATAACGGGCTAATGGCAATCTTCCGGGTTGGCTATATTTAGCAGCAAACTGACGTGTACAGGAACATAATCGTTATTCGAGCAATCTTATTGGCTGCAGCAATCGGAAAAGCGATATCATTGGTTGCCAAGGAGATGCCCTCCGAATCTATTGGTTGCCAGGGCAGTGCGCTCGTTTCTACTGGTTACAGGCACAGGGCAACAAGAGCATTGGTAGGGTGTGAAGCTAATGACGATAATGGGCGTCTGGCCCAGAGCAAGCGATGTGTTAGACTTAGAGTGTATTGTGCTGCGGCTCTCTAAGCAGGGAGAGCGAAGCTTAACTGTTGTTGTGGATAGTCATGCTCTCTTAAATCATTGTTGTACAAGGATTTACCGGCTCCAGGTATCGATCTAAATTCATGAGTCTGTGTTAGAGAGAATTAAGAAAAGACTCCGGGGCTGCAAACCAATTCTTGGGAAGCCAGAATAAAGCAAGCCTGCAGGTACAATGACTCAAAGAGCGCAAAAAGATCTGCTGCCGTGCTGCCAGGGCTGATGGCTATTGATAAGAAGGGAGATAGTTAGGACGGCATCGTATTTTGCAACTGGCAAGAATAATTTTTTCAAATAAATTTATTTATAAATGTAATATTAAAGTATCAATAAAAGTAAAAAGCCATCTAGAACAGCCTTGGCCTTTATACTGAGATAGAGCACTATCTTGATCTTATCTTTGTCATCTATGAAAGCGTGAGTTCATACCTAATACTATACATGCAACATCTGCAAGTTGAATTGGGCCAACTCATTAACTGTAAACAATTTCTTCCACTTCCAGGCATTTCCACTCTGACCATTGAAGTGCGGTGTGTTATTAAGTTTCGAACTTGATTCGAGGAACGTGATAGACTCTTTACCTTGATAACTTAATAGAATGTTTACAGATTCAGGAAATCATCCATTAAAATGAAGCAGAAATTAATCTATAATTAGCGTAAGTAACAGATTGATGAAGTGATAACCATAGAAATAACCATAGTTGCAACCATAGTGATAACCTAAACCTATTAATGATAACCATAGTGATAACCTTAACCTTATAGTACAGCAGGGTGTTGCTGGACTGCTGATTGTGCTCCATACCTCCACACCGGTCCCCATCCTTCACTTTAAAATATTTAAGTGTACCGCACTTATACACATTATACAGACGGTCTGACATACTACATTTGAATAGCATTAGCAGTGTTCACGCTCAATCAATATTCAGTAGGTTCAAGTTCTTTAATATGCGCAATCAATATTCAGTATGAACTATGAATATGGCTGATCATACATCACAACTGCACAGTGACTTGCGTCTAAGCTGCGTTGTTCACGATTCACATCGTAAGAGTCGATGCTCAAAGTTCTCTTCACGGACTCATCAACCAGTGTTCACAAGTTCATGACTATTGTGTTACTGGTAGAGATGACAGAATAATCTCAGAAGAAAACAGGTTTATAGGTCTAGGTGGTATGTTGATTTGAATTGAAATTCAGGTGCGAGACGATAGCTCTTCAAGTTTCACTT
>JH152692.1:31640-43651 GCA_000226015.1 Mnemiopsis leidyi | reverse complement strand
AATTAACCGATGACCTATTATCTCAGTATTCCAGTGCACATGATTGATGTTGTGTGAGGTACAATTGAGGCTAACTAAGATTTTTACAACAAATTAGTACACTAATAATTATGAAAACGTTAATTGCCTTAATCTAAGTGAATGTCAACCCTACCAAGCCGGTTGTCCCCAATTTACCAAAATCTAAGTCTAACTTGTGTTTCGACAAGTGATAAGCTCAGTTCACTAAACGTAATTAAGTAATTAGAGATTATACCATAAATGGTTGGACGATACGCAGATCCTCTGCGTCCGTCGTTGAATGTGGAGAAGGAAGTCATATCGAAAACGATACTTTTCCCATGGTTTGGTTGTACATATATATATCATAACTGAGGTAGTACATTCAAAGCTGAACAATTCTCAGATGATTCCCTCTGCATGCCGTCGACACGCATGGCCCACGTCCTTGCATGTAGTACCTTGCCCCTTTTGGACAGGACTCAAGTCCCCTTTGCGTTCAGCTAACGTCCCTTTCGCTTACTGGGCGTTTATTTCAAAATTTTGATGCCACGTGACACATACCTGAGTTCTAACTTTCCTAAATTGTAGAAAAGAATTTTTTTAGAACTTGGATCACATCACATGATACGTCATTAATGACATCGTGTAATGTGACCCCCTGAAACCCCGTGGGAACCAAGATTGACTGGTTCTTAAACGTCGGTCACCGGATACATCCTGTACCACGATCCTGAGTAAAAACACAAAACTAGTAAATTCTTAAATTTAATTGGCAACTGAATATCTCATGCAAAATGTTAAGCTGACTTGAATCACAACTAATACTCTTATACTCCTAATAGCATAGGATTTCGGACAATTTGTACCATGTAAAATATTTAAGAGGCTGAGACAAAAGTAGACGCAACGGCAATAAATTGTATTGTTGGAGCTGTGAAATTGTAAAAAAGGTTAGCCTCATTTTAACCTCAGTGAACGCTCTGTTACATTAGGTCACTTAATTATAATACCTCAACATGCTGTTACGTTAATAAACGTTATCAAGTTTGAATAAATATACCTATCATTAGAACATGACTGCAAAAAAGGTGGCTGGTGCAGTGGTTAGCCTCAATTTGCCCTCCAGTAACGTGATGCACAAGATTTGACATTTCATTTTACTTATCACCTTTCCTCGATTCCAACATTCGAAACCCTACACCAAAAGTATTGAAAAATAATGTCAATAAGTGGTTAGCCTCATTCTCCCCTCAAAAATCGTGTGATATGATCGCTAATCAAAATTGATATTTTACAAATATCTTCAAGTTCTAAAACTGTTTGTAATAGCCAGCCCCAGCTACTTCTAAAAGAAAAAATACTCCCTTTCTATCAGTTAGCCTCATTGAATCCTCCTTAAAATGCCTAACATTCGGGGGTCGGATGACCAGGGTGCAGCAATAGTGAACTGAGGAGGTATTTACGACAGGGTCAGCACATAATTCTTATTTATAAGCAATAACAACGAAAAATTTGCGACTTTTTTGTTAGCCTCATTTTGCCCTCTCATAATGAGAAATCTTCCCTCTTTTCTTCAGATTCTTAATCGCAATGATCAAGAGGTTCGAACTGACATACCATTCACTTTATATTTTACTAAAAAAGCAACGATAATCACGTCGCAAACCCACCTTGCTGTTAGCCTCAATTTGACCTCGGCTAAATGTAACCACCATTTGATGAATCAAAAGTTCAAAGTCTGAACTAGTGATATGTGAAATATTTTTACTCTACCTCAAAAGTCATGGCTGTGACAAACCGGCAAAGTAAAATTTTGAAAATTCGTAAAATTTTCGGCGCACAATCCTAATGACAATTTAGAACTTACGCAAAGGATTAGTGGCGCACTCTGGTACGTGGTTCTCGCGGTCGGGATGGGAATGTACCAGTGCACAACATGATTTACAGTACGGCACAGCACTGTACTTGCACTTGAACTCCTGAGAAAAGGAATATTGGAAAGTTGACAGAAGTCAGAGTTTAAATCGTGCAAACTTGAATAAGCAGCTCCATTTTCGTTAACGCTTTTAAAATGAGCACTGTTGCAGAAATAGCGGAGTTTTAGTTGAAACAAGTATAACAGACATGGCAGACTATACTTTATACTTTCAGGAAAGTGATACAGAATCATTTCATCAAGGAAAGGACAAAACAAACCTGGTTGAGATAACACTGAGGGCACTTCATGAAGGGTTTCTCATTACAAATATAGCACGACCCCCAAACTCCTCCGCACAGGCCCCCCAGTTGTAGTTCTGTGCTCGGTAAGACTGTGTCGTACAGTTTGAAGTCTTTCCCTGATCTCGGTACCTAAAGTTAAGCTGTGTTTATTCTATATTGACTATCTGTCTGTCAGCGACTTAACATTGATTTCCCTTATTTAACGACATTTAAATTTTGTGACTATAAGTTCCCCATACTCCGTAGTTAACTCCCAATTGTCGCCTCCTAACGAGGTTTTGAGGTAACTGTGTCGATACTGCAGGACTACAAAAGACTGAGGTTAGAATATAATATATCTAAGATATATCTTATATTATATTAACATCAACATTTATCAGCGTTATGTTAGGGGATCAAATTAAAGTAATTCAGTTTCATTAACATTTCTATGAATTGTAAACTAATAGTAAAGATATATGACTTCAATATTTACGGGTAAAGATGACTGTAAAATAACATGCCAAGTACAATGTACAGTAATCAGTATACAATATACATGCAGTGTATATTTGGTGTAGTCAAGCCATGAACCACTAAGCACATCTGTATACAATTCTATGAATGACACTACTGTTATGAGTCCACAGTAGCAGACCAAATTTGGTGGCTGCCATAGACCTGTCAAAATTAATGATCGGTGATTCAATTCGGTGATATTTACTCATGATGATACATATTTAGTCATGAAAGTATCAATGTTACTATTAATGATTGGGAATAACGTGTATTAAAAGATAACATCATAAAACGTATGCAAGTTTTCATTTACAAATTAAACTGCGAAATCCAGCATTCCGAAGGAATTTGTATAATAGGACTATTTCAGATATAACCCACCAAATTTCATGCTGACAAAAATATCATTTTAGTTGAAACAAATAATCAGGTGGACGTTAGAAACAGTTACAGATAAAAATGGTAAAACTTTAACCCCACACAGACTTCTAGTGTACACACAAACCTCTAGTACACTGTACAATGTACAGTATACACTGTACACTGTGCAGTGTCCACCTAGCAACCTGACTCGATTTACTCACAATTTATTAGCACGGCTGTCAGAAAACCCAATAAGGGAGGGACACGTCTATTTAAGGCGGCCTATACTAGATTAAGTTAGGAATCTGGTTCACACATGTTTCCAGTCCCTCCACGGGATTTGTAAGTCTTCCACAAACATTCGAAACATCCGCAAAACCTTTGAACGAGGGTGTGGCTGCCCGATTCCAAATATTAAACACATCTTAATTCTTATCATGCTTTAGAGTAGAATCAAACAGCACCAGAAGTGTTTAGAGCAGCAATATCTAATTTCACCTTGATTTCCATGGCGTCTAACACATGATTGTAAATGTCAGATGTTAAGATCTCATTATTGAACTCAGGGCTGAGCGTGAGCACGATATGACAGTATTTACGACCATTTTCTTGGCAACTTCACGAAAATGGTCGTTTACACTGTCAGGATCTCATTACAACTTTGGGCGGATAAATTTAAACTGCAAATTAAAAATTGACATGTCTGGGAAAGTGGCCAAGTCAGGACACTGGATAAAGAGACAGCACGGTTCCTTTTCACACATTGAATTTATAGCCAGAAGAACACTTCGATTGCTAGTCTGAAACATCTTTTGACGATAGAAGTAATATTAAACAGTGTTTTTGTTTGCTATACGAAAAAGTGTTAGATTTGCGTATGTGATAGGGGTAGTAACTAGTAAGTAAAAACCTGACAGTCTACAGTATCTCTACAGTCAACAGTGCAGATACACTAGCTTCTTATCCTACATTTCTCAGGCTTCATGTCTACATGACTTTCATTTCAATTACCAGATGTGTTACTTTTATTAACCTGGCATTTGTTGATCTCGTGTTGGCCCACAAATATCAAGTATAAATTTCGCAGATACAATAGTTTTGTAGAGGGATACGATGGCTGTTACTTGCTAAAGCACTCCAATAGTGTGGTGACTAACTGAGAAAATAAAAACTTTCATATCAGAGAAATTCTATAAGGAAGACTAACTGTAGATGATCTGTATTAGAGGGAGGGCAGGCCAATACCGTGTGATTATCAGGTAAAACATATGTGATCTTACTTATCTTATCAACAGGGAGTAAATCATCCTTAGTCACGCTTTATTTCAATTTTTAATTACGTTATTACGGACTCGGCTACTCAAAGTAAAGTTTAAAGTTGGTACTTTTACAGAACAAACGAAATTTGATAGATACGTTAAATCAGAACTTCTCGCAATTCGCAATCTAAGTATTGTACACAATTCTTGATGTATATGTAAGTTGAGAGATAGATCAGTAGGTATTCTTGTGCATTAAAACAGGTATCATGAAATTCTTTAGTACAAAGGACCGAATGAAAACGTTTCAAACCTTATAACTTTCAAACAAGGCTGCTAACTGTCACTGTATCTAACCTGTAGAAGGAGCAGGTCGGGCTGAGTGTGGAAAAAGAGGTTCTGACTAACAAAGTACCGTGTCAGTAAATCCTGAGTGTGAGGCATGGTCGAACTGTGCGGGTCTCGTTCTAGAAGGATCTGACACAGATTTACGTGGGAGATTTCGTTAGCACCGTCCCTGAGAGGTATTGTCAGTTTAGTGTTTATTTTAATGGAAGTACAGGATTAGTTTTGTAAGTTTAAAAGGTTGAATAAGTTTAGAAATTTTGTGTATTATATAAGACTCGACTGTTTAACAGTTGTAACGGTATATGCTCAATTAACGTGCAAATTAACTCAATTAATGCAAATTTTGCACATTAACTTGTAGTATCACATTTTCTGCAGTACAAAATTAAGTCACAGCTTTTTGGTAGACTGTATTTGCCGACAGACTTTACCTCGCATACATAAACATGATTTTGGAACTTGGTGCAAAAAGGCATGTAAGTCAACACTGCACTATTCTCGATTTAACTAAGAATTTTTATTTATATCAGTATATTAGGCATGACCACTGTATAGGTGCAGGAAAGAATGTACAGTCTTAGTGATTCATTGCACTTCAAGGTAAAGGAGGCGTTGATAAGTATACTAAGTCAAAAGAGTTTGCAAAATCGCGCTTTTCCGGGTGGAAATAAACACATTCACAAGAAGCCGCAATGTTTCTTCAGAACAATAAACTTTGTGCGACAACACATTCATGTTAAATACTCGTTATAACAGTTTACTGTATAGAGTTTGGAATGTATTTTGTACGTGATCTCCTCACCTGAAAGAAAGAAGAGGTTTGATATTGAATATCTCGGTAAAGAGCACGTTCAACAGTTCCTCCGGCTCCTTCTCCTCGTCCTCCAGCCCCGCTAACGTGGAACTCCTGCTCAGTAAATCCCGCAGAGTTTTCATGTGTCCCGCACCGACAAACCCGCACTCCCGCAGCGGGTTTACCACAGACTCCCGCAACGTCTTCTGTATTGTCTGGTTGACATGTCCCTCAACAGGGCTGGACAGCATGTAGTCCATGGTATTGGTAAACGCGAACATGGCGTACAGTGTTGCGTCCAAGTAGCACGAGTTTTTATTTCCTTGTATTCCCCGACTTCGTCCGATGTACATCGGAGAAATGAACTTTGGAGGATCAACTTTACCTTCAATAACCGGACTTTCTTTAGGTCCGAAATAGCTGGTTTTAATTTCCGGCTGTACTGGAAGTTCTTCAAACCTCCGGTCTTTGGAACAGTCGTGGAGATAACAAAACAGTGCCCGGAAGGGCGGACAGGTGAAGTACCTAACACCATCATACATACCATTGTTACCGGGAGGAGAAATCTCCTCCTCCAGCTCCAGGCCCGCACAGAGGTACTTCTTTCCTGGCAAGTTGCCTATCCAGCGCAACACCCCGTAGTGCACCACATTGTTTTTGCTGACTTGTATCATACTACCGACCTCCAGAGAGTAGTCTATTTCTGGGGGTGGTTCTGTCGTGTCCGGGACCAGTTTGGGACTGTACTTCCCTTTGCTGGTCGGGATCTCTACTTTGTTAAGGTTTTCTGTCGACTCTTCTACACTACTGCCTCCAGCTACAGCCAAGGTGTTTATACTATTCACTAAATCTGCCGGGAGTTTATTGTTCGTTGGAGTTGGAGATCGCATCCTGAAAGCATGCTCAAAGTCGTTTTTTGGGGACTTCACGCGGGCGGGACGAGGAGAGCAAGGTGCAGGAGGATCGTGCGCGTGCGTGCTGTTGACAGGAGGGTGGGAGTTGTACACCTCGCTGTAAGCCGGGGGTAGACCTGACATTGAGTAGTCTGTGGGTGCAGTTCCAGGTGTTATCTGAGGTGGAGTGCCGTAGGAGGAGGATCTGATGTGGTTAGCTTGTGACGAGGGAGTGGGACTTTGCACGCGGGGTGATTCGTAGTAGTGTTTTGGCATTGCTTCTGTCGGGTCACAGAATATTCCAAACCTAGGCTCGCACGTGAACATCTGCCGACCTTTGTACGTCCCATTGCTGTCTCCTACAGGATTTTCCAGCTCCACTCCTAATATCCACTGTTTTTTCGCGTCCTAGAGTAGACAGGCGGTTAACTTGAAAGTTTATGTTTCATGAAAAATACTTCTGCACTGTGGAACTTCTTAACCGTTGACCTAAACCTGAACCAAAAGAAATGCTCTTACTTTCAAAAGTTTCATAGGATGTAACGCACATGAAATCTATTATTCTATTACCCTATTTTATAACGAAAGTTGTAAAAACCTGGAAAACAGCTCGAACAGTTCCAGGCTCTGCGGGGAGTTTCTTCTTCAGAATGATCACCTGATCTCCCTCACAGAAATTGCACGTGACGTGATCTGAATTAGAACTCAAATTATTGAGGATTTGAAGAAAGATCCGGCTTTTGCTTATATATTATATTTATAAAGTTTAAACATACCTGTTTTATTCCTTAAATAAAATTTAATCAATGGTGACACCACTGCAAAAAATTTGTACGGCGGTAGGATTCCTACTTTAATTGAAAATCTTTCTAACCGAAATTTTTCTGACAAACGTAATTCGGTTGAAACTATGGCTTTCGTCCAGAATTAAATGTTATTTTGCGGATCAGATCTAACAAATTTTTAAGTAATAAGTAAAATAGTAATCTTTAAGAATCTGTTCTGATCCATTAGAAGATAGTTATCAGTCTGTCAAATTCGAATCTGCCTTAAATACAGTGGAGCCTGCAAGAATTTTTCTCAATTGAAGATTTAATGCATTTTGTTTATTTTAAATCGATGCCTTCTGAATTGCGACTGTTAACGTGTTGATACATTAAACTTCTACAGAAGTTCATAAAATAAAGCGAAGTTCTAATCATGATATCATGCACAGAGGTGAAATGTCCATGATATGCATTTTCTACAGAAAAGCAATAAATATGTTCTCTTGTTTTAACAGTTAAGAGCAACGTTGAGAGGTGACATCTAATTATGATTTCTACGAGATATTTGAGCTATCAAATGTCATGGACTTTCAGTCAGACATCTAACAATTGAAGTTCGATTTAAACAGTTCATACAACTAAAAGTTTCAGGATATCTGTCATATACGATAAACAACCTTACCGAAAGGATTGTTAGTATCTGGAACAAAGATATCATTTAGATCACCAAAAAACATTCTCAGACGGCACTACCTACTGACAAAACGTTCCGCTAATATTGATACTAACAAGTCAGAACTTCAGGAGCAAAACGAACAAAACGGTGAGAATAGAGACAGGTGTGTGCTGTCTAGTACACATTGAGACAGCAAACTGAGCTAAGCATGTCAACAAAGTACTGACAACAGCGCCTCATTTTATACCAGTACATCACAAGTGTACATTCAAGCACATGTAACGTTTAAAGCACTTGCACAACAAAATTGACTTGCCCAATGCTGTGCGGTGGTTTTATTATTTACGTGTTCTTACGTTTGAATTGACGATTTGATAATGCAATACTTTTTCGTTAATATTTAAAATCAGTTCCGTTTGCGATTAGGATATTAACTATGGATACTAATATCTAAATTTTAACAAAAATTTCATGTCCTTAAGACTTACTAGATTTTGGTTCGGATCTTCTGGGTCTAACGCTGGCGGGGAGAGTCTTGGAAACTTTTGTCATGGATTTCTCCTTTATGTCACCCATATTGCTTAACATTGACAGTGTGGAATCTTGAAGAGAATCATTTCCTGTCCGAGAACAAGATATGCTGTTAAACGCTATTGTATAAAACACACTTTATCAGATTAAATTAAATGCCGGATTCCAAAAAGGAACTACTGCAATATATCCACAAAGTAGTAGTTTCATGAATTGAAAAACCTGTCAAATACTTTAAACATTGAATAAATACCTTTTAAATACAATTCGTCTATAGAAGCGAAGATGACAGAGTTGGCCTGACATCTTTCCATGTAGAATACTCCTTTAATGGAACCGTCACTATCACCACAGCCTTCATGGGAAATTGATTTTTTTACAATACTACAGGGAAAAATGGTTGTAAAAGTACATCTGTCGCGTAAAGAGTAAAGAATTAAAACAAAAATAAATACTGCGCTTTTATTTTCAAGGACTGTACCAGCAGCAAGTCCAACAAGTTTCAGACCAAACCAAACACCAAGTCTATCCTTTATCTCCCCTCTGTACTTCAGCTGAAGTAAGTTATGCATGTTGAAAACACCATTCTGCAGCATTTAACTTCAGGATGGACATCCTTAGTTAATGAGATCAAAAGACAAAATTAAAATTTTGGGAGAATAGATTACAGTAAGAGGAAAGCACAAAGAGAAACAACTTAGTGCTGTAAATTGCAGCAACTTCACTTAAAAATAAGAGAATGGGAGATTAGAAACACACAAATTGTTATCCAAACAAACCTCTCCAACAACAGTGGTGTTCTGTCTACCTCTGCGAATGTTTACGAGAGATCCCATAGGTAAAGTGAGCAAAGATTTGTCTAGTTTTGAGAATGCTTCATAGCGACGAGAATAAGGAATAACAGGAAGAAGAAATTTTACTATATCGTAGGGTACCTGAAGATCAAACTTAGATAAGATTTTAGTAAGATAGTACACTTGAGCTTAATTCAGTGCAGGTTCAAAACTCACTATTAGACTTGCTACAAATTATTATTTTGTTACCATCTTTAGGTTCTTTTCATGACAAGTGTAGACTTGTGAGGAGTCCATGAGCGGAGATATGGTGCATTCTTCTCCATGACTACTGACCACTGTAACTAGCTCTCCCTTAACCAGTTGACCAGTCCCATGGCCGGTGGGGATGGGTAATGCCTTTCTCAAGAGGCATACTTGCTGGGCAGGGTGGCTAACTGTCATGGCCACTCTGCTTTGCCATCATGTCTCTTTAACAAGGCTTTAATATCCTTTGCTAGTCCATTAAAATTTCCTACATCTTGAAGATATAGATTTATTTTTTATTTTTCATTGCTTCTTATTTTTTGCAGAGGGCAAAAATAAAAGATAATCGTCACTGTAAAATTTTTTTGGGGCAAAGGATGAGCTAGTTGTTCACTTCACTCACAACACAACATCAACCCAGTAAAGCTTTCAATGCAACAGGCCTGTGCTACTATGGAATATATCAATTATTCATTGTTCTACAGGAGTTAAAAATATAAGAGGAAAATATATTTAGAGAGGACCTGCTACAAGTTCTTTAAGGTTCTATGTGGTCACACTAGCAATCAAAATCTTGGGAACTTAAGAGTGGGCTAGCTGTTTCAACATTATTTGGGTATCTATAATGGAAATTTTGACAAACAAATTGGAATCAAATGTTGTATCTATCTTATTGAGGAAAAACACTAGACATTGAAAACTATAAATAGACCTTTCAAGCTAATCTATAATTCTAAAAATGAATGAATTAACCCTATATAAATAGGGTTCCCGTCATCCTGCCCCAAAAAATTGTTCCCCTCAGATTTTGCCCCAGCACCCTAACCCTATCAAAGTTGTTTGTTGTGGAGCAGTATGTCACTGGGACAAAATCTCTGAGGCACAATGTTCTGGGGCACAATGTTCTGGGGCAGGACGTCAGCCACCTATAAATATATACAGGCATGAATTTAAATACGTGACAGTTTTTATAAAACCAGAGCTGGTTTAATTGAATGCCTCATTTAAGAATTTCAATATCTTATCTAAAAGATAAATATCCAGGTTAGGAATATGAAATTTCGGTCAGCAGAGAGTTTAGGCACAGCTCTCACACCAATTCTTCACACTAATTTAAAGTCCTTCTCTGCTCTTGGTAAGCGTACATTAAACATAATCATAACTGAGTTGTTTTGCATGATCAAAATGGAGTTAATTTTTACAGAACACCTTTGATAACATCATCACTGTGATAACATCATCACAAGATAAATCGTATTAAAAGGAATTTCATAAATGAGAGAGTAATGTTGTTTTGGAATAAACTACCAATTGAGGTGAAGAATGCACCGAATTTGAATTCTTTTAAAGCTAATTTAGAGAGGTTTAAGAGTAAAACTAAAGCGTTTGGTATATATGGCAGTGGAAACTTTTGGGAACTTTCTGATGAAGTTTTAAATCGAATTGAAAGTGGAAATTATTTGGAGAACAAGTTAAAACACAACAGCTTTCTTCAAGAGAACCCATTTGTAGCTAAGAAGAAGTTCATTAATATTTATTAGTTTTTAATACTTCTTTTTATAAAATTTGTTAATTAATTTTAAGGATTTTTGAAATTTTTAGGAGATTATGTGTGATGATGCTGGCATCATTATTCATTATTTATTTATTTATTTACTGTGCAATTATATACGGTAATACCACTATTGGTAATGTAATTACCATATTAATACCACGAGCTTGCGAGTGGTATTTATGCAATAAATTCACGAGCTTGCGAGTGGATTTATTGAAGTAATTTCACGAGCTTGCGAGTGGAATTACGTATGGTAATTGCAATACCAATAGTGGTATTACTGTATTATTCAACTGCGTTGTTAATTACAGCTGGGGTAAAATGAAAAATTTCAAGTAAATATCCCAAGCTCTCAAGAATTGAAAGAGGAAAAGTAAAGCAGAATCAAGCATTTTACTAGTTTAGTCCACGTAAGGACCTAGATACACATTGAAACAACATCGGAAATTAATTTTGGCCCGCACTGTACTTAACTTAACTGACCAAAGCCGAAAAATTGGTTAGAATCGCGTTTTAAGGTCGATTTCGGGATATGAATTAGTAATACCACTGGAGTGTAATTACTATAATGGTATTACTAAAGCAATACTAAAGTAATACCACTCCAGTGGTATTACTACGGTGCAATTACTATATTAATTTTACTGAAAAATTAGCAAAGTAATACAACTGAACTTGAATAATAATATAAATCAACACTGATTGGCCTAGCACTGGGCATTATCTTGTTTATAATGAAAGAAAAAAATTATATGCAACACCGAACGAAGACAAAAATATTACTGATTTCCACTCGAATGCATTACCAAAATTACTTGATTGGATAAAAATTTCTATAAAACCAGTATAAATAAGAAACTATTAATAAAATATGTAATGGCGTATTGAAAATGTATGGGATATTATATCACTGTAAAGATTCACATAAGTTTACCATTCATAAGTACTGATCTGAAATCAAATTAAAACAATTTTTTTTTTTTTTTTTTTTTTAAACAATTGTAATTTTATTGAACTTATAGAACACAATCTTTCAAAACATAAACATTTTGAAACCCAAACAAG
>JH152692.1:11971-23529 GCA_000226015.1 Mnemiopsis leidyi | reverse complement strand
AAATTGGTATGCATCATCTCTTAGTCACCAAGAAGGAATCCTGAAAATTTCATTTAAAAATACGGCCCAGAACCTAAGTTATGACCGTTTTTAAATACCAGCCCATCAATTCTCTTATTTCTGATTACAAAAACGGTCTTAGCTTGGGTTCTGAATATTATTTTTTGATGAAATTTTCAGGATTCTTTCTTGGTGACTTAGAAATGATGCATACCAATTTTTAGGATGATTCGAGCAAATTTGACGATTTTGAAATTTTAGCGTACTTTTGCGCACATTTGCGCATCAGACCCAAATTGCCCGTCGCATCGGTTCAAAAATTTTAGTATATCATCTGAGAGGCATAACAAACAAATTCTGTAAGTTCCATCAAAAAAATATTGACCAGAAGTAAAGTTATGAGCAATTTTCTTTTCAATGTAAGGATGCACCCAAATTTTAAAACCACCCTGTATAATAAAACACAATCTTACATCCAGGACAACATGACCCGGGATCAGTAAACAATCTCCAGCCTTCACCAGCCCTGTCACAGTCCGGTATGTCACACATAATCATGTCACACTGTGCTCCGGAATCTGTACACATACACGACGTGCAGGGATCTGCCTGGAATCTTTCTCCGATTTCTCGAGTTTCATCGGTGTCAGGATTGGTGCAGGGACCTGATAAAAGGAAGGTCAGAATTACGTGCATTTAATACTGTAGTCTTATAGTTAAGTAGTGAGAATCGTATTTTCCAACAAATAAAATCAAACGGTTACTGATCTAACTTCTTAATAATATTAGAATATTAGCAGGTGTAGTTGCAATGAAAATATGGCGAAGTTGCCAACTTACAGATAGGGCAGCACTGCCCCGCAGGAGTAACTAATTCGTATGGACACCAGTAAGGTTTAGCACACTCGACAACTTCACACAAGGACTCCTTCTCTCCTGAGTCTAGAACTGTGCACGTGCAGCTGGTGCAGGGGTCAGGTGACCAGGAGTCTCCCGCATCGTGCTCAATTCCAGTGCTGGGATCTTCACAGGGCTTCGAACCTGAGGAGGGGAGAGTTAGCTTTAAAAAAACTCAACAATATAACTTCTTTTAAGTACAGTTCATCATGCATTATAATTACGTTTTCACTTAGTCTATCTCTACTATTCTGGGCATTGAACAACGAATTTAGTAATGAGTAACCGCTTTCGAAACAAGAAAAGAGAAATGTTTGGTAACACGAGAAGAAACCAACAGGAAGGACAGCACTCTCCAGGTCGAGTAACGGCATCATCAGGACAATCCTCAGGAAAAGCACACGACATCACAGCACACATCTCAGTGAGTACCCCGTCCTGGCCAGCAACACAGTCACAGTGGGTACAGGGATCCGGGGACCACCTCCCTCCTTCACTGTACTGCTCCCCTCCATAGAAGCACTTTTTCATGATGCCTGGTTAAGTTTATAATACGGTAAAAGATCAAGATTAACTATGATAAAATTTCAAAGTATGTTAGACTAATAGAGTTCTTTACTAATGACCCAAGTAAGACAAACAACTAAAATCACGAAAGAAAATGTAAACTTACATCCAGGACAACATGAAAGAAAATGTAAACTTACATCCAGGACAACATGAAAGAAAATGTAAACTTACATCCAGGACAACATTTCCCAGGCGAAGTCCCGATAACATAGCCATCTTTACAGCTCGGTTCTGCACAGTCTACAGTTGAGCAAGCTGGTCCGCTCTTCTCACAAATACACTCCGTACATCCCCCGTCTTCGGTCCAGGTCTGAGCTTCTCTGTATCGTTCTCCTGTCTCGCTGTTCTCACAACCTTTGTGTATTGTATTTATTGTAATGTATTGTTTTGTCGGTGTACCGTATTGTATCTTATTGTACTGTATTGTTTGGCGTTGTATTGTATAGTATAGCATTGCAATGTATTTTATTGTATTGTAAGGTGTTGTGTAGCATTGCAAGGTACATACAGTCGTTGTTCAAAAATATGCGTGATTTTGCGCGTTTTACAATAGAAATAGTGTTAATCCAAAAAATTTGATTCGACCATAACTTTTTACCTGTTTAACCGATTTTATTGATTTAAAAAGCCTTTTAAGCAGAATTTTTCAAATTTTTATATGAATTAGCTTTCATAATTAATTTTCGGAAGCTTTTTGTATGGTCTGGATTCATAGATAGAGCTAAATTTAGCGAAAATTCCGAAAATTTTTAAATCAGGCCTGTTGCTCAGATTTTGTTAGATGTGAAAGACCGGGTCATTTCCGTATGCTTAGGGCATGCAAATGGAGTTATATGATTGGTTTTTAGCTAACTTTGTCCTCATTTTAAAAAATTATGAGCTTTGGAAATTTTGCTCAATTTTCGATACAGATAAATTTTTAATCTAACCGTTTGAAAAAAGCTGTAACACCCATGCAAATTAGGAAAATCAAATTTTTTAAAGAATTACAATATAATTGACAGTAAATAAAATCCATAAAATGTCTTTATGACCGAAATCATCGAAAGATCCGAAAGCTTTAAGAAATTTGATAATTTTTACGAATTTTTTACTTTGATCTTCAGAATTTTTTCCATAAAAACTCAAATAAGATAATATCTATTGGAATTCAAACTAGGAAACATATGCTTGACTAGAGAAAAAGTTATGTAGCTATATCGGATACGAATTTTATGCACCAGCCTTCTCAAATAAGTCGCAAAAACCGAAAAAAGCGCAATCACGCATATTTTTGAACAACGACTGTATATGAAAGACTGACAATTTAATTCATTCAGAAAATACATAATGACCAGTGAACTCACGCAAGTACAAATCAGAATCACTGTTTGGGTCCTCGGGTTCAGACTCGGTGGCAACTTTTGAAACTAAACCTGAGTTCAATTTAATTCTAGTAACCAAAATGATACAAGGTCATTCGATTTGACGTCATGGACAATCGAAAGTGATAAAAAGATTATAAACATAAATAAGTTGGTTTGTTGATTAAAAAAGATACACGATCAATCACACACACACGCCCGTAGAGACAGACAGATAGACAGACATACACAGATGGGCAGATAAATAGTAAAATAGCTCACCAAGAGAAAGGAAAAGTAGAAGAGACAGGCGCATCAAATTTACGGATCCAGATTTACTAAAAGCTC
The DNA here is from genome assembly GCA_000226015.1 of Mnemiopsis leidyi. Lineage (NCBI taxonomy): Eukaryota > Metazoa > Ctenophora > Tentaculata > Lobata > Bolinopsidae > Mnemiopsis > Mnemiopsis leidyi. The sequence goes on along the minus strand of JH152692.1, from coordinate 20,371 downwards.
TAGGAAAATGAAAGTGGTTTAAGTGCATTACGATTTTATGATCCTTAGTAATAGTATTACCACGTTTTGTCAATAAATTTTGAATGTTTGCAAATGTGTAACCACTGTGTGGCCTAAAATTATAAATCGGAACTGTCTGTAGTATTTGACCGGGCTGGATACTTTTCTATATTCATGATCTCGAGACACCTCACATCAAATCTTCACTTTCACTGTCAATCAGAACTTTGTGCTTAAATTAAGACGATTATTAAATGTTGGAGATACTTCCGATATCGACAGGTGCTCGTTTGTTATTGAGTGTGAGCAAAAAGCGCTGTCTTTTTGCGTAGTTAGCCACAGTTTACGTAGTGGGCCAAATATACATACATGTGTATACAAAACCATAATTTCTCAGAGATGCAGTGGAAAAACAAATGCAAAAAACAACCTTGGGAGTTTTGCTAAAAGTAAAACAACCTTGTGACAACTGCAATAAAATCCTACTAAGTCTCCAAAATAACATCTAAAAGGTTAATGTAGCAATTCAGTATAAAAGATATCAATGACGATGCCGAACGAATTAAACGGTATAGTAGCTCTCACAAGGTGCAAACGAATTGAGAATGACAAATTCCATATGATATAGATATTGCTAGATGTGAGTGTAAGACTAAGAAGGTGAGTGTAAGACTAATACTCCACACTACGGAGCATACAGGAAAGCAGAAAAGTCGGAACTGAGAAACACATTAAAGGGAGAGGTAGATATAGGTAGTGTAAAGTGTATACCTTCATCATCATAACAACAGGTGCCTATATTTTATTACACTTTACATAAGAAACGTCACGGACACACATGTACAGCTAATCTAATGTGTAACGTAACGCCCTAGCGTGCCGTGATACACAGCACTAGACGTGGCGTATAACTTAACATGCAGCTAAGAAATGAACTGATTGTGTTTTATCTACAACTTATCATGTTGTTCTTGTTACCAACAATTAAACATTATAATCGTTTCCTGGTGAATTGCCAAGTGTGTGACCTACAACATTATATAAAGAATGTTACGAAACAATGAGTGTGTCTCAGTATGTTATACTACAGTAGTAGTACTACTGTAGGACTACTATTGTCTAGCCGGTGTGTAATTGTTATGTAGGTTATATATACTACCTTATATATATACAGTTCTCATACAGCTACAGACAAACTAAACACAGTGTACACTGTACATTGTATGTACACTGTGTTTAGCAGCTGTTATGTCACAGTCTGTAGCTGTATATGAGAGTAGAGTTAGACCATTACACGTTTGACAGTTTACTGTACCAAGACAGTTTACTTTAACAAGAGACAATCCGTCGGACAGGAATACTGAAAAACTTTAAAGTTTTATCAACGAAGCTCAAAGTAAACCCGATAGCTGATTTCGGACGTGAAATCAAACGAATAATTATAAGACACAAAATAGATTTACACTTTTGATGACAATTATACTTAATTATAGTAAGGAACGAATTAAAACATCAATTGGAAATCCTGAAAATAAACATTCCACATGAAGAGGCAGCATACAATTCGCCAAGTTCAAAATTCCAATTTGAATCGACTCAATTTATCATCACAAAACATGCAAGTTCCAGTACGATCAGAGAATCTGTATTTAATTAATTCCCATTCTGTAAACAATTCTACAATTCTACAAATATATGTTGATACATTCTTAAATAAATAATCTGAACCGGTCAGATAGCTCTAAGTTACACACTCGCCTAAATGTTGTCATGACGACTAAACTTAACAATTTGGACCGCCCATAATTGGATTTGTAGCGCTAAAAGAAAGCTCCGTAACTACTACAAGAACCGGAGCCCCTGAAAAAGAAGAAGAGCTACCACGATAAAATAGAAGTGTTCTAGGATTGAAGATCGTGTTCTAGGAATGAAGAAAGTTGGTTACGCACACTCACTCAGAAAAGTATTGAGTAATAAACGCCAAGGCAACAATATAAAACAAGATAAAACACAAGTAGAACGATATAAAGTATGTAATATTTAGGCACCAATCCAAACGAAGTAAAAATAAGTTCGGGAATATTTGATATCGGATTTTCGGACAAAATGTTCGTAAGATAGGAAGTAGTTAATCAGTCACCGACCATAGCCACGTACAAGCTGACATAAATCGTGCGATTATTATCAAGATGCATGATAAGTAATTACTCAGTTTCGAAATTATTAGCAAAATAATTCAGCTGGTTTACAATTGGTGGCCAAAAATGACTGATTTGGTAATATAAGCGCCTAAATAAAAAGATCGCTTCGATATCAGGTTGCTAAACACTGTCCACTTGACAGTGTATAACTTAGCCACATGACACTGCAGGACAGAGTGCTAAGTTCAACACATAAGATATAAAATGTGAGCTTTTCTATACCTACAAGCCACCTAAATACGAAGCGTGATGTCGGAACATTCAGCAGCTCACGTCATTTTACAAAGCGATATTAGGTTTTTAAGACAGATATGCAACTTATCTGCAGCTCTCTGAATGCAAATGATGCCCGGCTTTCTATTATGTATATAGGCTGTTAGGATTGTTTTTAAAGGGCCATCACGCACCTCATGAAATTTGTTCAAAAAATATGTATATCATGAAGGATATTATGACGCACGCGCACGTACTCAAGTACTTAACAAATAATAAATTCAGAACCTGCCCATATCAAGAGTAAATACATGGTGCATGGAAACACAGCAAACCGAACGATCGCAAGTTCAATATGTTTATCTTTTATAGGCGACACAATGGAGCGAAAACACTTGTGTCCATCTAGTGGTCCCGAAATTCTCAATAATGATCCCGTGGGCTACTTCTGCAAAATGAACTGGTCAATGAAATCTCTCTGCTCGGCCTCTGTCTTCTCTAAACTCTGTAATTGTATCCGATATCTCTCAAGCTGTGTCTTCTTCTCGTGGATAAGTCCAACTAATTGCTGTTGTTGACTTTCTCTCTGTTTTGCCATGCTTTTCAGCAGGTTCCGGGCTCCAATTGCCTGAAGGGAATTTAATCATGATTTTTGATAAATCAGTACACGGGAATAAAATGAATGATTTCAGGCTAACCAACCAGAAACGGTATTATCAATTTCTAGGGTTTAATTGGTAGAAGACAGAAGGGCTGATTTAACAAGAAACCAGATAGGTGAATCAAACCTTGAGTTTCTCCCGTTCCACTTCTGTAGACAGGTTGTCCATGAGATCAATAAAACCTCCGACGATCGTTTGAAAATCATCAATCTCTGATAAGTGGGATTCCCTTATTTCAACTAGGATTCAACACTTCAACAGTACACAATTTTATGCATGATTCCAAGGTCCAACAAAAATTCGAAAAACGAGACTTACTGTCAATAAAGTCCTTGCATTCTTCCTTGAGCTGTGCCGTTTTTGTTGAAGTTTCGTTGTCTAAAACTCTGATTTTGTTGAGGTCATCAACATCAAAAATGTTATCATCATCCATGACAGACGTTCCTATAAATAAGTTATGTTGAAGTTACTGATTATCGGTTAGAAATAACCGTAGGCAATTATTTGTATAGAAAATTGAATAAATCAATTAATTGTGAAGTATTTGGATGAATATTTTAACCGAAATTCAAATGTTTCTTAAACAAAGAAGTGCACATTTTTATTTTTCTAAAACAGACAATTTCTATACATCTACAAATAAGTTTGCATCTATATACATTAAATAAAATCCACACTAAAAAGATTGATAAAACTCCTTTTTTCGACAAAATATTTCGCCAGAACCAATAAAATCAACCACCAACAAACATCTCATTTCCATCCAATTTTATGTAACATACAGTTATGCTTAAATATACAAACATTGATTATACACGGTGCAAACTTCTTTAAAGAAAGCCGAATACATATAGATGAAAATCTAATAAAATCAAACATATACAGTATATACATTTATATTGAAATGGGTGCACATTAAAAGAGAAAAGAAAAAAGAAGGTTAACATAACCACTAATATACGTTTCGATGATAACATCATGATGATTGATGATGGTGTCTACTGGCTAAGGTAACATCGTATTCTAAAAAGATTGGTTCCAGAACCTTAGCAAATAAACAATGACTAATGAGAGACTAAAAAAGAGTGATGCTGATATGAGTAGGAGAGAAGGAGGAAATCAGAAAAACATTTCGGAAAGAGGCCGATGTAGACTGTAGCTGGGTACAGCTTGTTTTCTTTTAGGGAGGTTCAGTTCGTTTTGATCTGGTTTGCTGCAAATCGTCTTGTTCACCATCCGCTGTCTGAAAGTAGGGGGTTTTCTTAAATTTTATGTCTAAGTCAAGGAAAATGTGGATACGTTTAAGTTCAAGTTATAGTGATTTACACCGGTGATGCACAATGTAGTGCACAAGATGACGCACAAAAAAGTGCACAACTAAACAATCAACATTGGCACCTGGTTCGTTGTCTGACACTGCTATCCACATGTCGAACTGGGAGTCGGATCCACTCGTTACACGACCCCCGCACGTCAGTGTGCGCTGTAGAACTCCGGGCAGAACTTCCTGACTTTACTCCACACTCCGTCTCAATGCTAGCGCTTGTGGAATCTTCATTTTGTACCTTGATGGAAAAGTTGATAACTTGAATGTCCAGTTCATTGTAATACTGTGTAGTTTACTATAATAAGTTAGGAAATTTATTATATCAAGGATTCACAAGCTAAATTATCATAGATAAGCTATTAATATTACAACACTACAAATACACCAAATTTATTTAGGTTTACTCATGACGTTTTTTATATAAAGGATCTATAGACCTCTTAAGATTTCTATGTAAATATTTTATTTTGGTTTGTACACTCCATGTTTCGTCTGATTGATCTCCCGGAATTTATTTACAGCTATTACGTCTATATAACGCAGATCCACATAACTTGCAGATGCACCACTGTACATTGCATAGTTGCATAAAAGTTAAACTTAAGACAGAAAAGAGGTAAACAACACCTACCAATTTTGTTGGATCTTTAGACGAAGGAACTTTAGTAAATATATTTCTTTTAGCTAAACACAAGGGGTCGTACTCATCTTTACTGATTATATCGAGAAATACGGTTCCTTTTGTATTGCAAGCGGCGAGGTATCTGCTGAAGAGTTTTCGTTTCTGGTTATCCAGTGATCTGAACTGCTTACCAGACAGCTTATCGTTTATATCAGCCTGAGAGGTTATAGTGTTTCCTTAAATTATGCTCCATTTTGTAACTTTAAACTTTTCGGGACGCATTTCTATCGGACTAGCTGAATCTGTTTTACAGTTTTAGTCGCTTGTCTTATCGCGTCAGGAGGCTTAATGCTCAATAACGCGTCAATACCTTAAATAGATGTGGTAACTATTAAGTCGTTACTTTAATATAAAGCAGCCGACAGGTTTGGATTGCATTAATTTCATTCTCGGCGTCAGGCGATTTGTGACACGATTGTACCTTATCAAACCAGGGTTGGTAAGTTCGAGGAAGGTAACCATGGTGACGCGCATAGCGCGCGTAAAAACGATTTGGTAGCGTATTTTAGCGCCAACAATATCACAAGAATTCGACTTGCGTGCAACCGTCCAATATCAACGAAAGTGGGCTTATAATTTAAAGCTCAAATAAATTACAGATAGTCGAAAAAAACATAAGTCACATATTTAGAAAAGTTCTCCAAAGAGCTCTTGGGCAATGGGCAGAATAAATGAGAACCACGGTAACTATGAACTAAGAAAGCAATGTATCTAAAGGTTAATCATGGCTATTTGACCTTGTGTTTTAACACTTGTTGTGTAAAGGAGACATAAGTAACCTAGCTACTAGCAGAAGAGCAAAATTGTTTCGTACCTCGATTTAGTGAACTACTAACTCAAACAGAGCTGCAAACTCTTACGAACATAACGTGGAATTAAACATTTTGTTCGCAATAACTTGCCTCTTATACTATATCTTCTTCAACTTACTTTGACGGTTTTGTAGATGGAATCTTCCCATTTTGAAAACAAAACGTTATACTTCTGCTTGTGTCTTGACCTATTTTCTTCGAGTTCTTCTTCTAACGCCTGAGAAAGAGATATTATGCAAATGAAGAAGAGGAGAAACGTGGATATTTCGATTTAAACCGCAAAAGAACCACCATGGATTCGAAATTGTATGTAAACCGTATGATAAATTATCATTCTAGAAGACTTAAATATTTCATTGTCTTACCTTAACAAAAGTGTTTTCAGTAACATTCAACTGTCTGTATAATCTCTCACTGTTCAGTAGCTGTTTATAGCAATCTTTCTCAATCTCTTCAGTCTGAAAATGTTTACATGTTCAGAAATCATACATAACTGACATATCTACGCCTGACATTCGTGCGTTTTGCACATCCATTACTGTAGGAAGTTATGTGTTCATGAAAGTAGTTGTATACTAGCTGGAAACCCGGCCTATGGCCAGGATTTCTTGTACCCGCATCGCCCAGACAAGGTAAAATACAACCTGATCCTTTTAATATCGCATCAAAAACATTAAACAGAACGTATGTTACACTCACTTAAACACACATCCATATTTGGGCATCTAGAAGCATAACTATAACCCCGCATGTGCACTTTTACATTACCATAACGCAATAGATATTGTTAATAAGTATTCGGTTGTTTTTATTCAGTCAAGACTGCCTTTCCTAATGTTGACGGGAAGAATTAGAAGCATTTCTATGTCCGATCTGCCATCAGCAATCTCTGGATTTCAAATGAATTGACAATTTAGAAATTTTCTTTCAACGACTGTTGGTATCTCTAGCAACAACTTTTTTGTTTACTATATGGCACGTGGCTTTTCAGATCAGATACCGGTTCGTGTTTTATGGTTTTATACCTTTGATAACGTGTATGTTGACCATGTAAAGGGTAATGATAACGTGTATGTTGACCATGTAAAGGGTAATGATAACAAGGAGATGCTTCTGCGGAAAAATAACAGAGTAAGAACACATCCCATAGAATCAAAACCCTGTATGGATCTTTTTAAATCAAAGGACTTCTAGCCTACTCCGTTAGTCAACTAGGCTATAATCCTCCCATAATCTAATTTCACTCTTTTAACGCAACTTGTCTGACTTCACCCTCAGTTTAACGAGTCGATAAATGATTACACCTCCTCCATTCCTGAGCTCGGTAGCGCAAATCACAGTCACTTCTTCCTCGTGGACGACGGTAATTCACCTATGTTTTTGTTATCTATAATTGATAAGTGAATCACCGAATAAATGTGTCAGGCTTAAAATCCTTCGATATGCCATTATTGAGATATAGATGTGCAAAACAAACTCAGTAGCTCTTATTTTTCTTTGATGAATTAGCACTTTTCCTTCGTAATGGATTTATAATATGCTTTTTCCATGAAACATGATGTATGGTACTTACCACGTTAAGAATTGATGTAATACGCGTTAGTAACTGCACGTGTAATTTAAACGTAAAGTTTCGCGTTGTCTTGCTACTGTTAATCGACCATATTTGGTAAAGTTTTGGCTTTGGTTAAGTATTAAATACCATATTTGTCTTGCCGTACGCTGAACACTCGGTCAGATTCGTGTTTTGAGCATCAGCAAAGAAGTCCTGCGGCAAGGGTGCCCCTCAGAAAAAGGGGCTGGCACAAGGCTCACTGCTGTGTTTATGTCTCCTGTGTGTTGTTCTCAGCTCGGTTACTAAAGTACTCACGTTGTAAACACATCTCTATTTCCCAACAGGTTTGTAGTCAGGTTGTAACTAAGTCAATCTTAGGTTGTACTAATCATCGAACATGTTACAACATATGATAAAACACGATGATACCTCTTAGATAATTTTTGTCGCCCAGACAACATGAAATGTAAAATACCACCTCCTTTTCAATAACGCATTAAAAACATTAATCAGAGCGTAAGTTACACGTGCAGTTACTAACGCGTATTACTAACTCAAACATCCAAACCACCACAATTCCATATTTGGGCATCTAGAAGCATAAATATAACACCGCACGTATTAACTTTCTTCTAACACTTTGCACGTGCAGGCGTCATAGCAACCGCGAATTTGATTGTTTTAAAATTTACAAAATACGTCTGTCACGAAATTTTAAATCGATCATTTCTGCCTATTTAGCCGTTTTAAATCTCGTTGTAGCTTAAAATATTCACTCCTCAAAATTTTCCAATCCCTCCCCTAACCCCTCCTTTAAATCTGATCAAAATTTATCAATCACAGCCCAACTTATGAAGAAGTTATCTAGGTAGGTTTGATGCATGCTTTAATGAACCGATCTACGAAAAAATTTACAACACAGTGCATCAAGCAGACTGTTTGAAGAAA
>JH152691.1:33896-50188 GCA_000226015.1 Mnemiopsis leidyi | reverse complement strand
TAGTAGTTAATCTCTCTAACATGTGTTCTCACTTATTTGCCATTGTTGAATGCAAAAATATGGTCTACCTTTACTGACTGATACATAATTAAGTCTATTCGATGTAAACTAGTTCTAAAATGATCTCTTTTAAAGCTTTCTCATGGTGAAATTGATGAAAATAACAGTATTTCGGCCAGTTTTGATCATATCTCCCATAATTATAACCCAATATACTACCTAAAGTTGGATAAAGTCATAAAATTTTAGGGCCCAAAAAGTCCCATTTTTACCTTCGGGGACCCCTCAAGGGCCCTTTAAAAATGGGCTTTTTTGGGCTTTTTAGGGACGTGGCCCCCCCCCCTAATTTGTATACCTGAAATATGTATGCATGCCTCATATTCGTAGTTCATGTGCCTGCTATTTGCATAACGACTCCATATCCCATGTTTGTTGATATCATAGCTATAGTGCGACTAACATTTATACAGCAAGCTGTGTTGATCTCGCATTCCCTGTTTACTTCCTCATCTCTTATTTCCTGTTATTGACGCTAATTCGATCAATGTTTCAGGTAAACAGTCCTTGGAAGCTATATGTCTTTTACTAGCGTATAAGATTAAGTATCCAGAAAACTTCTTCCTGCTTAGAGGAAATCACGAATGTGCCAGTATCAACAGAATATACGGATTCTATGATGAATGTAAGTAGTTTTTTGCCGAATTTGTTGCCACTCTTATTAACAGATATTTTCTATTCTACGGAATACTTATTATGATAATGAGCACTAATCATTTAACTTACAACTTGCCTGCTGCTTAGTTAGCTATTATAAAGTGCACCGCTAAAATCACTTTTCAGGTAAACGACGGTACAATATAAAGCTGTGGAAGACATTTACAGATTGTTTTAATTGTCTCCCAATAGCTGCAATAATTGACGAGAAAATATTCTGTTGTCACGGGGGGCTCAGTCCTGACCTGCAGAGCATGGAGCAGATAAGAAGAATCATGCGTCCTACTGACGTACCTGACACAGGTACACATCTACTGTTTTGTACACTTAACTAAAACTGTTACATTTGTATTACCTGTCTCAAATCTACTGTTGTGTACACTTAACTAAAACTGTTACATTTGTGTTACCTGTCTCAAATCTACTGTTGTGTACACTTAACTAAAACTGTTACATTTGTGTTACCTGTCTCAAATCTACTGTTGTGTACACTTAACTAAAACTGTTACATTTGTGTTACCTGTCTCAAATCTACTGTTGTGTACACTTAACTAAAACTGTTACATTTGTGTTACCTGTCTCAAATCTACTGTTGTGTACACTTAACTAAAACTGTTACATTTGTGTTACCTGTCTCAAATCTACTGTTGTGTACACTTAACTAAAACTGTTACATTTGTGTTACCTGTCTCAAATCTACTGTTGTGTACACTTAACTTAAACTGTTACATTTGTGTTACCTGTCTCAAATCTACTCTTGTGTACACTTTACTAAAACTGTCCAGTTACATTTTTATTACCTGTCTCCAATCTAAATAGTTCATCCCCGTTGTCTAATTAATGTGTAATTAGCAGTGTACCGCAACTGCGTCAACCAGCTGTCTTCCAATTAAATAATTAGAATTTCAGGATTGAACTTACTCTTTTATTGTAAAGGTTGCGATAAAGATTGAACTGTACGGAACCCCTTATATTCCTTGTTTAACATGCCGTACAGCAAGGATTTCCACCAAGTTCGCCATACTAGGCACATATCCACATTTTAATTAATTACAGTTGTTACGAAAAGTACCAAATTTATGATATTTGTTTTGTATTTGTATTGTATTTGTATTTGTATTGTATTTGTATTTGTACATTATATTTGTGTTATATTTGTATTGTATTGTATTTGTATTGTACTTGTTTTGTATTTGTGTTGTACTTGTATTGTATTTGTATTATATTTGTATTTATTGTATTTGTATTGTATTTGTATTGTATTTGTATTGTATTTGTATTGTATTTGTATTGTATTTGTATTGTATTTGTATTGTATTTGTATTGTATTGTATTTGTATTGTATTTGTATTGTATTTGTATTGTATTTGTATTGTATTTGTATTGTATTTGTATTGTATTTGTATTGTATTTGTATTGTATTTGTATTGTATTTGTATTGTATTTGTATTGTATTTGTATTGTATTTGTATTGTATTTGTATTGTATTTGTATTGTATTTGTATTATAGTTGTATTGTTTCCGGCTAGGGTTGTATTTAGAGCAATTTGAGTCGTTTTGTTTAACTACATTTGTTATCATTACTTTTATCCAGTAAACCTTTTTAATATGTACAAGCCAAGTATGCTGTATTTGGACAATATTATAATGTTTACATTTATTTTTGTAACTTTTACGATGGGTTGGCAACCACCCCCCAATTTTAGTGCACATTTATCTTAATTTATTATTAATATATTAATTGTCTGCTAAAAACCGTGGTACTAACTTTATATCAATATTTGTAGGAATCTTACCACACGTGACTGCTATGTGATCTGCTTATGATAAATGATAATTTACTTTCTACAGGACTGCTATGTGATCTGCTGTATAATAATTTACTTTCTACAGGACTGCTGTGTGATCTGCTGTATAATAATTTTACTTTCTACAGGACTGCTGTGTGATCTGCTGTATAATAATTCTACTTTCTACAGGACTACTATGTGATCTGCTGTATAATAATTTTACTTTCTACAGGCCTGCTGTGCGATCTGCTGTATAATAATTTTACTTTCTACAGGACTGCTATGTGACCTGCTGTATAATAATTTTACTTTCTACAGGACTGCTATGTGACCTGCTGTATAATAATTTTACTTTCTACAGGACTGCTATGTGATCTGCTGTATAATAATTTTACTTTCTACAGGACTGCTATGTGACCTGCTGTGGAGTGACCCTGACAAAGATGTGCAGGGATGGGGGGAGAACGACCGAGGAGTTAGTTTTACATTTGGAGCTGATGTTGTCAGCAAGTTCCTACACAGACACGACCTCGATCTTATCTGTCGTGCCCATCAGGTACATTCAGCAATAGCAGGTTTTTCTACAAGTTTTTCGGACGTTAATATTCAGGCAATTATCCAACCATTAAATTTTGTTGATTTTTGAGGTCAACATACTCCAAATGGAACGATCATCTAGAAAAACTATAACCACAACTTTCAGAGTGAGGTTATTTAGGATTTAGTGTTTTTTGTGAGAAATTTGAGGATAGTGTTGTCCGTTGTGGGACCCAGTCAAGGTAGATCGAGCTACTGGAAGGGGTTCAACGAACATTCACTAGTCGCATAGGTGGCACGGAAAATATGAACTATTGAGAAAGACTTTCTCACATGAAGATGATGTCATTGCAGCGTAGAAGGGAGCGTTACATTATCCTTATGATGTGGAAGATCCTCAACAATGTCGTGCCAAACTGCTGTGACATTAAGTTTACGGAAACCTCCAGGCATGATACTAGAGCCATCATTCCCTCCCTTGCCTGATCGAGTTCATCGAGCAAGCAGTCACTGTATGATAGCTCATTTGCAGTGAGAGGACCAACACTGTAAAGGCTGCTGATTCGTTCGACTCCTTTAAAAGCCGTTTGTCCGTTTTTCTTGCCTTGATTTTGAATTAGCAGTTAATTGACTTACTAATTTGATAAAACGTCTTAAAATAAAGGTTGTTTAAGGGCAAATATTGAGGAGTACATAAAGCTGGGTCTTGATATTTCATTTACATGATCTTCTTTAGTTTAACTAAGGGGAAACTCTTTTGGGAGTCATTCGTATCAAATTGTTGCCTCACCACATACTTGACTAGATGCAGTCACTAAAACCTTCAATTTATTAATTGGTGTTGTAGTTGTATCTATCGATTCCCAGAGCCGCCAATCCTAGAGAGGTGCGCTTGGCTGAATGATCAGGAAACCGTGATTGAGGGTTAAACGAGAAGGGTCTTTGTTAAAAGATCTAGAATCTACCAGGAGCTCTTCAGAAGAACTGAAAAAGGATGGGTACAGTTGTAACAAATAAAAAGTACAAATACAAAACCTAATTAAAAGCAGATTTTACGTTGACAGACTGTTCTAGGGCCAAAAATTTGACCATTGCACTGATATCGGGCAAATTGGATTCAACTATTGGCATCAACAGTTGATGCAGTTACCCTCACACTTTTCTCACCCTGCGCCCGTATCTTGTGAAGGTCCAACTGACTCGAGCTAAGAGCCTGGTTACGTTTTGAAGAACTCATTGAGGCTGAGACCCTGGAGGCATTAGGAAAGCACCACTTCATTATCCTGATTATAAACCTCCAAAATATGGATATTCTCGACCAAGCTCTGCTATTGCCATATTCTATCAACTACATATTAAGGAGGCTGGCGCTTCTAGACAAATTCGGCATTATAAAACGGTGGTTTCGACTTTCGAGATAGTTTTAGCGTGTGAGTTGAACCAACTATTTAAAGAACTAACGATCTTAAAACCAACTTCCTAAAAGTGCTAGATTACTTTCCAAGGAAGCGTTTTGTGGGTGTATGTGTGTATGGTGGTTGTGATATAGGTGTACAGTCGTTGTTCAAAAATATGCGTGATTTGCGCGTTTTACAATAGAAATAGTGTTAATCCAACAAGAATTGCGCCCGCTTAGTTAGGTCTCAGGCGGACGCTAGATTTCCATCTCTCCAATTCTAAAATCAAAGAAGCTTCTTTGATCTGCCCTCTGCTAATGCTAGAAGTAAATATAATTTCTGCCGCAAATACCGCTTTAACTTGCAATAAACTTAACTTGCAGTGACTGATACCCGGCTGTCGCTGCTTATATTATTTTTTCGAACATTCGATGTTTGATGTTAGCCAATACACGATAACTATGACATATAGTTAAATTTGACAGTAATTTATACTGGAAATGAAATCAGGTGTGTAAAAAAGTATAACTCTGTGGAATTCGCCATACGTCATTTCGTGCATCACGTAATCTATTACTGTGATATCGCAAAATAAATGGTTGCGCTTAAACTCAACACCATTAATAAGTCAGATAAGCATTTCCATTGTATATCAAATTGACAAAATACTTCGGAGTAATACTCTGATAGCGATACGGACGCCGCGCAATGACAATAAGCTCGCAAATATATAGTCAGCGTAGAATAACTTTGCGGAGGCAAATTATAAAATTTGCATCGTCGACATGGTAACAGTGGCGCGCACTACGTATTAAATTGAGGTGGGACACCGCCATCTACCTACCTACCCACCTACCACCACCAAAATCCGACCACTTTAAACCATCTACTTTACTTTTTTGCCTTCGGCAAAAAAGTATTAGAGATGGAATTTAAAATTTTGTATGTGTGTATTGTGATTTGTGGGCGTGTGGTGGTTGACAAAGAAGAATAAAGAAATTTTTTAGTGATATTTGAGTATTAAACTAAAGATTATCTGAGATCTTGCTTTAAAAGACATTAGTTTTGAGTATGGCCTGAACCTTTGATTTTCCCTGTTGATTAAATGGAAATTTTCCCTCCAATTCTTTCGAAAATCGCTCGAACGTCGGACTAATATTTTGACAACATGGCAATTCTGGAGTTTTGATCAGGACATTTGTAAATATTTTACTATGTAACAATGAAAGTAGTCATGATGAGGCGGTTCCTGCACTGGCAGGGTTTGTAGCTAGATACCATGTGTACACACGGTCACGTGATGGTTTACTTCTATATAACTGTACACTTAAGTATGTTGCAATCATTATATCACATCTCACGTTCTACTTTGGTATGTGTCTTTGTGGTGGCCCACTATAGGGAATGGAATTTGAAACCACGTTTGTAACCATGGTAACATGACCACACTCTCCTTGACTTGGCACTTGTAAATTGTCATCATGTTTCACCTATACAGCTATAGTGTCTACATCCACATATAAACGATTAATCAACCAGGTCTACAGTTAGAATTGTACAACTTAAATCCCCCATGTCGATATGTAGACTACATGTCACAGTATTTTAACGCAGTCAGTAGCTCATGCAATGTCGCGTGTTATATATAGTCATGTGCACATTATTACATACACCTATTATCATACACTTGTTTATATATTACGTAGGTCTAACTATCACACTCTTTTCTTTGCACTAACGTGTTCTTGTAACCACCTCAAAGCGAACTATTTTCTATATTTTAGTTAAAAATTAATTTGACCGGACAATTTACATTTCCAGGTCCCGCCATCACCCCACTGTAAGTGACCGGGGCGGTGTTCGCACTAATTTCGCGGTTGTTATTTAACGCGCGCGGCAGTTACTGAAGTGCCGACGTTTCGTGCTCTTTTTTACCTCTAATCTTATACAAAACACATAATGGTTTGCACGTACGAACGTATAGACATTATTGTAGACTTCAATATAACATCCGCTCACGAGTAACGTCAATCCTAGACCACCTGCAATAATGCTGTAGGAGGGGCGTTCAAGAACTGTCAGTTCATTTGCCTATCAAACTATTATGTTGTTCATTATTCATGCAGTCTAGAGTAAGGGCCAGGAGGCAGGAGCTCTCTGGTGTCTCAATATGTATGATACTGGTATACCCAATTGTTTTTCATTTCGTTCAATATACACATTTGTTATCGGCCGTTTTCCTAGTTGCCCAATTGCTTGCTCTATGAAATTTTGTGTCCTTTGTATTTATTGTTACATTTTGTTAAATATTACCTCTTCTATAAAAGTTTCCAATCATACCATAGGAGTATTCCGTGAAACTTGACGTTTAAGGCCTAGTACACGAAAGTGCTTACTTACTTATTTAATACCTTTTGAAATGTTCGGTTAGGTATGGATCTGTTTCAGGAAAATTCTCCTCCAGGAGCACTCCAGCCCAATAATGAGTTGCTGTTTAAAGGAGCACAACCTGTCACTGGTGGCTAATCCAGGAAACTGTCGATAAATCCACCAAGGGCAATCTTAAAAGACTGCAGAGTTTTCAAGGAGTTAAACTTTCTGAGAGAATGTCTCACAAACTTGCAGCTTTAACTCGTAGGCGGTGGAGTAGGACTCTCGAATTGTACTCGTGTCCCCAATCTGGGAGTAACATTTGCTCTAGACAGATGTTCTTTATTACGATTGAGCATCTTTCAGACATGTGAGATATCGCTCCCTTTCAGTTTGCAGTGAAATTTGAATTTTGGAGTCGTTCCCAGTAATTCAATTCATTTAGTGGCCTAGCGGTTGCGCACTCGACTCAAGATCCAAAGGTTGCTGTTCGAATCCAAGGGAGGAGCACTTTTTAACGTTTTTATCTCAGATGATTATAGTTTTAAACCTGCACAAACTACATATGGGCTCCTGTACCCTGTTTGTCTATTAGCTAAAACTATGCCTAAACACCTACCAATTAAGTGTTCAAGCTATGCGAATACAAAGTAGCATTTTTTCAAACTTTTTAGATTCCTAGCCACTTCTCAAATTTCTGTCACTGGGTAATCCACAGTGGGCAGCAGTACTCGAGCTTGCTTCGTACCAGATTCAAAAAGGGTTATCATAGTTAGAGTTGATCTATCCTGAAAGTAGAAGAACATTTAATAGTTACGCCAGGAGGGTTTTTGGTTAAACACAGTCATCAAGACATCCCAAAATACTGACTATAGTTCATACACAAGTCACACTTTCCCTGTTGCGTTGAAAAGGCTCTACAGAGATCTAACGTATATTTTCGCAGGTTGTGGAAGATGGATACGAATTCTTTGCCAAACGACAGTTGGTAACACTGTTCAGTGCCCCCAACTACTGTGGAGAGTTCGATAACGCCGGCGGTATGATGAGTGTGGACGAAACTCTTATGTGTTCCTTCCAGGTGAAATTTCTTTTAATTCCAAGATGTTTCATCGTTGTATTACAGTTCCTAATGAGTTTATTATGCGCGGCAACAGAATGACATTAATTAATTATCGTACATCAACTTATCCCTCACCGGTAACTCATCCTGTCAGATCCTGAAACCGGCGGACAAGAAAGCGAAGTATCAATATGGTGGTCTAAATAGCGGACGTCCCGTGACCCCGCCCCGCGCCGGTGCCAACAACAACAAGCCCGGGAAGAAAGGTAAATAATGAGAGAGTTGGTGCAGGACTGAGGAGACTGTGTTGTTCTGCACTGTGAGGAGCTAGATAGAAACTGTACGTTTTCTGACGTCACGTGTATTCCTGTGTATTTCTAACACTGCTATCATCATTACCTGTTTTCCTTCATAATTAGCGGGACCTGCACTCCCCAACTCTGTTACCGTGCAGTTGAATGCTGTCGTTCTAATTTAAAATCCGATACTACTAATTTGACTTCCGTTTTCAATATTGCTTCCCCAGTGGGCGGAATTTCGTCATTATTTTTGTGGAGGGACATCATGTAAATGTTTTACACTTTTCTTGTGCAATAAAGCGGTAAATCACAAGTGGTAATCACAAGTAACTGCACCACAACAGATGTCTCTATTTTAATTCACTTATTGTGATTAATTTTCAAAATGTTGTCTTATATGCGATTAAACTTGAGGCTCATATAGAAGGAAGGGTGTTTGAGATTTGAAATTTTAGTGTGCAAATTTATATTTGCGGATTTGATGAGCATGGACCTTCGTTACGATGTTTAATTTTACTAGTAGTAATTACTAGACAGTTTAATTTTAAATCTTCCCACTCTTGAGTTGTTTACAAATGGAGCTACAAGAGTGCTAATATTATGTACATTAATTCAACAAGTAACTTCTTCTATGTAATCAAATATTTTGGTCTAATTGAACTAACAAGCTAACAATGGTCTTATCCTGGCGCTACTGTCAAATCCTGCAACCACAAATTTGTATAAGGTCGCCATATTTGTTGAACTTTGCCTAGCCCTGCTGCCACATAGTGGCAGCCTCCGAGCTTGCCACGCTATATATACTTTTGAAATGGGCCACAACGCCATTTTGCTGCCAGGTGACCTTGAAAACTTTAAGAAACCTGAAGAATGGCAAAAAATCAAATAAATAACGCCGAAATTTCACGTTTTGACTAAGGGGCGGCCCAGCCTTGCCTGGGGAGAGAGCTGCTCAGCCCGGAGGTTGCCTGGGGACCTCAGTCTTCGTTGCTTTACCCTTCGTCTTTTTTGATAGGAGGGAACCGTAGAGAGAGCCGCACAGAGGCCAAGGCTACCTCGACATCGACGAGATAATATCCGTCACCCGTTCTAACACTAACAAAACGTTAGTTGCCGAGCCTCACGTTGCGGCCCATTTTCACATTCGAGAAATTTTATTGAACTGCGCGGCAGCTTACTGTGGGTGCTGCGCGGCTCTCTCTCTTCGAGATGCTCTAACCAGAGCCCGTTTGGCAAGACAACGCTGCAGAGTGACGAGATTATATCCGTCCAATTACAAAACAATCTTGTTAATCTTGGAGCTGCGAAATTGAAAGTCGGGTATTAACGGCAGCAGACGAGCAGACCTTGACGAGATGATATCCGTCTAACGTTCTAACGCGAGGAGAGCAGAAAACTGCGAGCCGCGCGCGGGTCGGGTAACACCTCGACAACAGCAGACCTGGCAACGTCGGACAAAACATTACGGTGAACAATTGCTAAGCCAACATAGTCCTATCGGGGTTGTCGAGATGTAACCCGAGCCGCGCGCGGGTCGGGTAACATCTCGACAACGACAACCTATCGGGAGGCACATAGAACGTTAGACGGATATCATCTTGTCAAAATTATTGCCTGGCACTGCATCAGGAATAGCAGCGTGCTGCCCCAGGAATTAAATCAGTCCAATTTATTTTGTAGGTTGATAACCTACTGTCGCGGCCATCACGCGCACTCACATCTCACGCATTTCTGGCCGAAGAAATTCTAGACGCGCATCGCCCGTTGAATTTATTCCAAACGTGAAAGTGGACTGCTACGTGAGGCTACATAATTATATATAGAAATTTGCTCAAACCAGAGCTCTTTTGCGCGCGTAGCGTGCGTTAGTACCTGGTTAATGGTTAGGTAAACATAGGAATGTAGCCATAATTTATTGTTCAAATAAGAGCAAGTTCAGAGGCACCCTAGTGCCTCATCACGGATGTTGCTGGTATCCCCAATCGTTTTTTATGTCAGTCGATATCTACTTTTGTGTTTGGCACTTAACCCAAAGGCCAAATTGTCAGCCCTATGATATTTTGTGTCCCTTTGATTTATTCTTGGTACATTTTGTCAAATATACTTCTTCGATGTAATGAAAGTTTCAAATCAAAACCTGTAAGAGTCCAGCTCTTTTGATGGGGCAACCTACTTAGGCCAAAATTGGTTTAAGTGTGGGTGCAGTTACGGTCTTACAGAATTGCTTCCCTCTGATAAATGTTGCATTGTGAAAACGTAACATGATTTGTAGTTAGCTAGTTCCTTACTCTCTTCCTCTGACATAAGATTCTTCTATGCAGTGGTGTAACGTTGTAGATTTAGCCAATATGCCCCCCCCCCCCTTGGCGGTCAAAAGGCGCCCCAAGTGGCCCCCTGGTATAAATGCTAACTGGGAGCAATTCGTAAAAATATGACTGAAAAATCTAAATAAATAGTGAGGTAATTGAATAAACAGGCAATTTTGCTAGTCACACAGTTCATCTTGCAAAATTGTTTTATACTTTATGACGATTTGGCACCCTATTAAGACAGCGCCCTCCGGCGTAGCTGGGGCAACCAGGGCATCGTTATGCCGCTGCTTCTTTCATCTATGAAGCCACGCTTCAAAAAAAGATTTTGAGAATTTACAGTGAAATTCCACTAATTCAACTTGACCTACAATACATTGAACAAAGCCCCATATGATTTTACACCCTGAGGCATATTGTCTTACTTTAATTTCACTTGAAAATTGTTAATTTTTGATGACAATCATTGGCAAAACCCCCTCCTCCTTGACATCGATCGTCATCAATTGGGAACACCCTAGCCCCTAGGTGATGAAATCACATGTGAACGACCCCATTGCTTATGTGCACCAAAGGGTCCACCTTCATTTTCAAGTGATAATGTGACTGAGTTAAATGAAACGACTGAATTGAATGAAATGAATCACGGTTTTCTATGTCCTGTGAAAAGAGGGGGAAGAAACGATCACCAAATATGGTATTTCACACATTACCAAAGCCAAAAATTAATTGTGTTTGAAAGCAAGAATCTTCTGTGGCAGGCTGAGTTAACTTCAACCGGACTGAATGTTGAAAGTTAGTCTTGGTCTTCAATTCATTGCTCATGCATCAGTCATTATCATGTTGCAGATAATTCAATCAAACAAACTAGAAAGTTTCACAGATCAATAAATACATGTAACAGTTAAAAGATAACCTGCATCAACTTAAAAATATATTTGGTATTCAAATTTGTACACTGAGAGCCTGAGACTGTAATTAAACTTTTTATATTGACCTTTAGGATTGTTTTCCTAATGTTAAATCGGTTGGGGGGTTCCACACGCTCTTTCTTTTCCACTACTGCCTCACTGTCTGCAGATTATGCGACTCTACACAAGCACAGCATAACATCAAGGTAATCATTTAAGCATGTTATATCTAGTCAAGCTGCAATTCATTGGGTATTTTTCCAAAGAAAGTTTTTTTACATACTTCGGATCTAGCCTATTTAATTGAAAAAAATTCTTGCAGAAAGGCAACTGTGTGTGACATCAGATTGTCCATACCACACTAGCATGTGATCCTACTTGACAGGATGAGAATCATGAGCTGCTCAACTTACCCTATCAAATCCATTTGAGAGCTTGTTAGGGAAGGCCAATTCCAAGAAGATTTCATTTCATGGGCAATTGTATTTTTGCTTTAAGCAAAGTTCTCCCCGTTTGAATAATTTATCAGCTACAATTGATAATTCGTCAGTTTGTAGCAGAAAAAAATCATTTAAATTTTTCGAAAATGCTGAACATTATGATTGATGTTGTAATTTCCAATCTTTTATTACGTTTATACCGGCTTTAAACTTGGAAAGTCGGCTGTGCAGCTGCATGGTGAACTTGTACAATGTTTGGAGAAGCATCCTCGCCTAGTCTGAGGTGTGTGCAACTTTGGGTGGCCTCCATTAGGGGCAATTCATTTAGCTTCAGTAAAGATAATTATAAGCCTCTAGAGTGGCCTAGGTCAGTTAGGTCACCTATGTTGGTGAATAGAGTCGATGAATTGATTATTAAGGACCCAAGACTATTAATAAGGGCTGTAGCAACATCATTGAATATCAATAAAAGTGCTATACACAAAGGATATTGACAAAGGATTTGGGGATGACATTTTTTTGTTTTCTTTGTTCACCATATTGCAGGAACACTGCAGGGACATCAAATACGCAGACAGAGACAAGTTGTTTTTGGACGTTCAGTGGTTCTTTCGGGGACTACCACAAAAACTTTTGAAAAGAGAACTTAGCTAGCTATTAAACCATTGTCCCGATGTAATTAAACACCAGGGGGACTATGTAGTATTATTATCTATTGAATTTCTTGTAGTTAGTGATCAAGTGAAAATATTTATGAGGCAAACCAAATATCATTTAATGTTTCAGGGATGAGTTTTGGAATGATGTAGGCAAAGAAAGAGTGCAGTGGCGGGAACCATTTCATACTGTTTCAGACTGTGATCTAAAAGTTGGAAAAGTCAACTGGTTTCTGGGTGGCAAGTTGAATGTTTCAGGTAGGTAAGAAATAATCCATGATAATAACATAATCCATGAATTTTAGCGCATAAGGGCATTGTTACCCTGATATGAGTCAATGCAACCAAACACGACTCCACTTTGTCTTAGATTGATATCACCATGTTTCAGGTAGGTAAGAAGTAATCCATGATAATAACATAATCCATAAATTTGAGCGCATAATGGCATTGTTACACTGATATGAATCAATGCAACCAAACATGACTCCACTCTGTCTTGTATTTGTATTTGTATTTGTTACACCTGTACCCAGGCTTTTACAGTTATACTGAAGGGGCTCCTGGAAGATTCTAGATCTTTTAACGGAGACCCTCCTCATTTAACCCTCAATCACGGTTTCCCGATCATTCGGCTGAGTCGACCGAAGAAGATTGCATAGGCAAATGCCCTTAGCGCACTCCTCTAAGATTGATATCACCATTCTACTGAGTAGCTAAAATAACAACTTCCAGAAAACCTACTTGATAGACATCTGCCTCTGCATGGAGATAGGGCAGCAATATTGTGGGAGAGGGATGAGCCTGGCCAACACGAAGTTGTCACATACAAGTCAGTTTCTCATACATTTTACATATAAAAAGAATTTGATAGAAAATCACATTATTATAAATTGTTTTTAAATCTGTGAACAATTGCAACATAAGCTCTAAACACCCTTTGCTCAAATCATTCAGACATCTGCCTTGTATGAGCAGTAGAAAAAATTGACTAGAAAAAGCTTATTAGCGAGTTTATAAGACAACTAAAAATGTAGCCAGTGTAAACATTATCTTAAACAGACATCATCCCCGTCTATACTTCCTATGTATACTTTCACCAGCTGGACAATTTCTAACTTAGTTTTCTAGTGCACTACACGAGATGACTTGTCGCATTGCCAATGTATTGAAATCCCATGGAGTAACTAAAGGGGACAGAGTAGGAGTGTATCTGCCAATGTGCCCTACTGCTGCAGCTGTCATGCTTGCTTGTGCTAGAATAGGTGGGTATCTGTAGAGATTGGCGTGTCCTCGATTTTCTACATTTTCAAACTTCACCTCTCAATATGTGATAGCGTTCAGCAGGATCAATGAATTTTAAGAATAAGATTTGAAATTTTTTGATCATTGGTAACACCCAAAACGAAATTGTCTTTTAGGGGCAGTACATAATGTAGTATTTGCCGGGTTCAGTGCTGAAGCTCTGGGGAAACGTCTACATCAATCTGAAGCTAAAGTCGTCTTTACTGCTGATCGAGTTTGTCAACTTCTTTTTAATTGCAACACATTTTTGCTATTTTTTTGAACCCTAATTGGTAGTTTGACGGGTCTGTGTGTTACTTATTTACTAGAGATACAAATTACTTAATACAGGCAATAAGAGGAGGTAAGCTGATCCCACTGAAGAGTGTTGTGGATGAGGCTGTGAAGATGGCACCCTCTGTACAGAAAGTCTTTGTAATGGACAGGACCGGCGCAGTACAACTTACTTCTGACAAAGATGTTCCTCTTGAGAGTGTACGGTTTTTTCTTACATTTCAGCAGGCATTTTAATGGATTTCTCAGTTTTCAATTTTTCCTATATTTCAGCAGGCATCATGGATTTCTTAAGTTTCAACTTCTATAGAGCTTTCATTTTCAGTTCTCTAAGAACAATATAAGAACAATATAAAAATGTTTGTCACTTATTAATTCGCACAGGAAATGGTCGAAGCAAAGCCAGACTGTACTCCTGAAATTTTAGATTCTGAAGATCCGCTATTTATGTTGTACACATCCGGGAGCACTGGAGCTCCTAAAGGTAGGACTACCTATAGACAGTTTTTGTGGAGGTGCTGCAGGCACATTGTCTTATTAAATATGGATATAATGCCAAAAATTAAAGGCATCAAAAATGATTTAAGGTTTCAGTGGATTTGAGGATAGCTTGATATCTGGCTTAGGCGAGACTGACCCTAAAACACGTGCAGGTTAAGTGCACACTCAAGCTGGATATCTGACTTACACGGGACTAACCCACAAACACGTGCAGGTTTAGTGCACACTCAAACTGGATATCTGACTTACGCGGGACTAACCCACAAACACGTGCAGGTTTAGTGCACACTCAAGCTGGATATCTGACTTACACAGGACTAACCCACAAACACGTGCAGGTTTAGTGAACACTCAAGCTGGATATCTGACTTACACGGGACTAACCCACAAACACGTGCAGGTTTAGTGCAGTACTCAAGCCGGATATCTGACTTACGCGGGACTAACCCACAAACACGTGTTCGACTATGAGGAGGGAGATGTGTACGGTTGTGTTGCTGACGTGGGCTGGATAACGGGACACAGTTACGTGGTGTACGGTCCCCTGAGTAACGCTGCTACCACCGTCATGTTCGAGAGTGTACCCACGTACCCTGACCCGGGGCGCTACTGGGAAACTGTCGAGAGACTTGGAATTAACCAGTTCTACGGGGCGCCTACTGCTATCAGACTACTCATGAAGAGCAGTGACTCTTACGTTACTAAATACGACAGGTTATCTAACTCTCTAGTTGTTAATTACGGGTTACTTTATCGATCGCTAACTTGGAGGGGGTGTCCTGTGATCAACCATGTTTAGCCATTTCAGTGAAATTTCCCCTGTCAAAATGGTTGTTTTTGTCTAAATTTTCTATAAACCTTTCCTGGGGAAAATTGACTCTATTTTTGAGTTAGGAATGCGATTATACAGCCATCCTGAGGGTTAGTTGAATATAGGGATAAAATAACTTGGGCAATTGTCGTAAAATTGATAAATCCTGTATTTATCATTTTGAGCAGTTTTTCTGACCCAGATAAGAATCTACATTTAAGAAACTATTGAGCTATAAATCGGTATGGTGATGAACTTGTACTGCTAATAATATGAAAGTGGTTTTATTGAAAATATTGATATTACAGGCATAGTACAATTTAATTTGAACATGCCAATATATGGGCATTAGGTTTTGCCAATAACTCAGCCAGTTTTTGTCCAATTTCCAATAGTTTGTTTGTTTGAAAACCCCGAGGGGTACCACAACGGGCATTCTAAGCAGTATACAAAATTTATTATTAAACAAATGTACCTAGATGAAAAGATATACTACCGAAATTAAAAAGAAATTACCTACCTACCTGACCTTAAGTGTACCTGCAAATTACCATAGATAGTAGATATCGCTTAAGTTACTAAGCTAGGAATAAAACTTTAAGCTAAAACAACTGACTATGAGTAATGAAACAGCGAAATCTGTACAGAGTCTCGCAAAACCAGATGAAAGCCTTGAAAACTATTCAGCTTTGTATAAGTGCGTTAAAAAGGTTTTAGTGTCTTCAGCTGAACTAAGTAGACGCAGTTGTCAAAAACCCACAGAGCTAAACAAAACACAACGCTAAACACACACTAAATATTTAGAAAATTATTTCTGCCTCTCAAGACTGTGAATCTTCCCTTCACGAATGAATAGTTTCTTGTCCTTCTCAACTTCAGCTCTTCTTTAAGCTCTAGAACTAGTTCTCTATGTTGA
>JH152690.1:71701-81935 GCA_000226015.1 Mnemiopsis leidyi | reverse complement strand
ACAGCAAGGGCAAAACACTAGTTCATCGCTTTGAAGTTCTAATGCGGTATCATTGTCAATATCAAGACACTTTGCATGGTAGGACTTATAGTTCAGATTACAAGTAAGGATAATGTCATGTGTATATATTTGTTTCTGGCAAAGTTCACACCTTTCTCGAGGGGGTAAATTACGCATAATTTTAATCCATTGTAAAAAAGTCAAACCAGCACCCATGGCTGCAAACAGAACAAGTAAAAAAAATCTCTCCAGCTTAGCGGTCATATAGTTAATAAACAGTTAGCTCATCAAAAGTAATTTTTGAGGAACTAGTACAGTAAATAAAATCAAGGCGACAAATAGTGGTTACAGCTACTCAGTTATGCAGAGTTTCCGAAACGTCGCAGAAACGCGAGGGATACAATTTCCAGACATACGTGTGTCTACAATAGGCGGGATACCATGTGTAAAAACATCTTGGCTGCGCTTAGAGAAAATCAAAACCATGCCGTCTGAAAGAGTCACACTAGCGATAAGTGCTTTACTGTGTTTACGTTTAAAGTTCATGGTCCTATCAGATCCTAACGACACAGTTACTATGAAAGAATTATCATCTATAGCTTGTTCATCGTCAGAATGGTCCGGCATACAGCTCTTGTGATCAGGATAGAAGTTTATTAGGCAGGAATTTAATTCAAAGGATGGAAATTTGTCAGTCACGTAATTAAACATATCAAAAACATACGGGTTAACTGCAAGGTCTCTGGCCGTATGTGTTATATTGCTATATGAATAAGGTAGGCTACCAAAAAGTATCGCATATCTACCAGACGAAAAACTCCGGTCAAAATTAAGGGAGTTTAAAAGGGAGTATAAACTGAAGTCAGGTTGATAACGAAAATCCGCAATAGCAAAACTTGTAAGTCTAGAGTTTGAGAGGCAGGTCAGATCGGCGAAGTTGACAACTGCGTCCCCGTGAACCACGTTTATGTCACCTAAAAAAACTGATAACTATTGTCACCGTGATTTTACGATCAGAAAAAAAAAAACTGGTCAATATTAAGAACAGTTAATAAGCAACTGATAACAGTTCAGCACTAGCTTACTTAAAACTGATAACTACCTATCGACACGACACTAGGATTTCAAACTCGGCAAATCAGGTCACACAGTACAGGTGTTAGCGAGTACATAGATAGTCGCCTATTGACACAAATATTTAACTATATAGGTCTACAACACTAGCTGGGGCTTGTCAAAAAAACAAGGTTCGATTTAATATAACAACTAATTGACACGGCAGCTTGGCACTACTTTCACTAAATTCTCAACAAACTGGTGCCACATATGAACACCTTTAAAATATTCCCCGGTTTGTAGCTTAATGGCAAAACCAGCCGTCGGAGACTGGTAAGTGACCCATTTCACTTTCAACCCAGGGTTAAAAATAGGACCATAGTCCTTATCAGAGTTCTTATCAGAGTTAAAAAAGTCCAAAATATCTTTACGAACAGAGGCATAGTGTTCTGATAGCGACTGATAAACACGCACGTCACGAGTTTTCCTATTTTCACTGTCAAAGTTCTTATACTGTCTCAGGACCTTATCTTTCTTACTTATCTTGTCAAACTTGACTGTCACAGAGGGAGGTACAATCTTACCTCTGATCGTGCGGTTGTTTCGAGCGTTTCTATGACATGCCGAGAGATCTGTCGGTTTGACCTCTTCCCCAGACTGCGACAGGATTGTCGCAACCTTGTTGGTCAGCTCAGTCTCAGACTCAGGTCCATCTGGCTTACTAAGTCCTACTACAGTTAACACGTCACGCCGTGTGTACTGTTCACTCTTCACAACAGACATGCTCATGTCGTCAACAGTCCGGGTCAGTTGACAGTGTCTATAGAGTCCCTCCTCATGCCTGTTAATCTGATCAACCTTGATCTCCTTCACTTGACTAATAAGGAGGCTAAAAAGGTTCTGTATACCCTTCTCAAAGTCAGTGTTCGCTGTCAACTCAGAGCACATTTTCTGGAGGTTGTCCAGCGTTGATGTCACGTCAGATAAGCGCAAATGGCCTGGTCGTTGGTCTTCAGGTGACTGGTAGCCACTAGGAATGGTATTACTGGAACGAAGTTTCATAACCATGGGTGCTAGTCGACTTGTTAGCTGTAGTTTGTAGTCAACTTGGTCACTTGTACTATACGGTGTATAGTGTCAGAAAACGAGCAAACGGTTAGGTAGCGAGAGATAGCGCAAAATCAAAGAGTAGATAAGAAATCTGAACTCAAACGAAATAACCAAATGACCCAAAACCTACCTTATGAGACATTTAATATAAAATATAATGAAATCACAGTCACCAACTGAACATAAAAACAGGTTACGGTATGTCTTAGATAATAACGTCAGAAAAACTACAAAACATCTGACATCAAATAATGATATGCTATAAGGATAATAATATTCTCAATTCTACAACAATAATAGTAACATCCTACAACAAATTAAAAACATCTGATATCAAATAATAATATTTTAAAACACAGTAGAATAAAGACATTATTAAATCTTCAGGATTAGTGCTGGTAACATCCAGGATATCTCGCTCCAATCTCTCTCACTTACTGTTACGGGAAAATTAACTAGCCTTCGGCCACCTTCCTCCACCATTCTCCTTTTGCAGTCCCCTCCAAACTTCCATTGTTCTTAAACCTGCCTCCATTCATCCATCATCCTTTCGTTACGTTTCCCAAGCTCTCCTCCATCGTCCTCCCTCCAGCCCTGTCCCTTCTTCTTTTTTTAACCCTCAACCCTTCACCCTCGTCAACACCCGTCACTCCTTTATCTTTAACGGGCGATGCAACGCCAGGCCAGAAATGCGCGAGAGCGCGTAATGGTTGTACGGCAGCGCGCACCCTCTTGTCATTTTATTCCTTTTATTCGCTTCGAATGAGGGTCGGACGAAGTCAGAAAAAGCAAGGCAGCCTCCGTTGACAAGATTATATCCGTCTAACGTTCTAACAAAATTTTTAGCTGCATGAGTCGGGTATTACTTTGTAGGTTGATAACCTACTGTCGCGGCCATCAGATCACGCGCTGTCACGCATTTCTGGCCTGTCACGCATTTCTGGCCTATGAATTTCGAAGAAATTCTAGACGCGCATCGCCCGTTGAGTATTACCGCGACAACAGCCTCCGGCGCGCGGCCACGCGAATTCGAAAAGGGTCACAACTTGAAACAAGCTAAGCCACCATAGCCCAGTGGCTCGGGTCGCGCCCTCCCGTCATTTTATTCTCCGGGAGGAGAATAAAATTCGCTTCGAATGAGGGTCGGACAAAGTCAGACAAGTCGCGACGAGATTATACCTGCTTCCGTTCTAACAAAATGATAAAAGAGTAAGAGAGAGCAGCAAAGCTGCGCGCGAGTCGTGTAAGTGTAAGTGTAACACCTCGGGTATGGGGTAAAACCTCGACAAATGGTTACTATCCTCTTGTCTGACTTTGTCCGACCTTCTTCGAAGGAGGGTGCGCGCTGCTGTACAACTATCCTCGAACTTCGAGTCGAATGTCGAAGCTGAATCTTAGTCCTACAAGGGTAGAACTAGAACCTAGAAACATACGAATTTCGTGATTTGGTATTCGTAATGAAATGAAGTTGAACAAAAATAAAAAATTTTTGCAAACTTTGCAGTTAAACTTAAAGGATTTGTTCGTTTATAGAAATCATAAGGAATTTACATCGAAAGTAATTAATGTAAATTGTAATGGCACTGTTAACATAAAACGAAATTATACTACTATAGTATAAAAGAGAGCTGCACCATTGATATGAATAATTTAATTTTAACGAATTAAAAGCAGCATTTAAATCAATTATATAACTGTACATGTTGAACATGATGATTTAAACCTTATTCACGTTCAGATAGCGTTTTTCTATATTGAATTTGAAGGCAATTACAACAACAAGCATCGCAAACAAATAAAAAGATAAGTTGCAAGAAAGGCCAAAAGCAAAGCTCCCAAAAAGACATACATCGAATCAGCAAACGTTGGGAATTGACAATCAAACCGTATCAGTATAACTATGATATCAAGTTACAATATCAGTGAATATCAAATCCCACATCAATCAAAATCCTTAACGATGTAAAACTTTAAAATCATGCGCCGTATAAAGATTGAAATCACAATATTTAATAAGAGTACGCTTTCAACATGAACAACGACCTTTTCGTAGGAAAAATGAACATATATATTTCTAACTATGAGGGTGTATCCCATTACTAATACTATTAGGCATAAAAATGCAGAAGTATAACATGTGCATGTGCAACTTTAATTTTAAATTCACTGTGCGATAAAATCTCAGCCAGTACAAAATAGCTTCTTCCCGATGAGTTTAATCAGTTCAACTCATCCAAAACTAAGTCTGATTTAGCGGGTGTCCCTCCGCTGCCAGAAGTCCGTATTTTAGAGGGAATTTTGACGATGCCCACGACCGTTCCCATTCCCTTGGTACGGCCATTCCGGAAAAAGAGTCTGGAGCCAATTGATATGACGTCGGGAAATTGTACAAATTTCAACTTCACCTGAGAGATTATGAGTTAAAATATCAAATAAGAAGCCTTTAAAGTTCAATTTGAAGAAAGAGAATTCTGGAAAACACAATTCCTAAGTTTGCTTTCATATCCATGTCCCACAGACATTTTCCCGTGTTCCACTATCATATGTGGTTAAAGATTAGCTTGTTGTGTATCCAACATTTTAATCACTAGATTTCTCAGACACAAGGTATCCAGTTTGTAAATGCCAGTTCATCTAATCAAGTTTTATTTTACCGTTATGTTTTAACGCCATTCAGCGATAATCATGGATTTATTCCTATTTTTGTTACACTTTTCTCGAATGATTGTTCAATTTTGTAGCAGCATAATGAAGTTACATTAAATCTTTTTAAATATCTAGTTATGATGGAATCCAGCCTCAACTTTCACAACAGGAATTCATAAATATTCGAAAATATTCGATTATTATGTAATCGTTGTAACTTTAACTAGAATGAAGGAAACAAACACAAAACATATATGCTCCTTTGCCAAGTTCGAGTTTTCTGTTTGGCAGTCCCGACTGTGGAACAAAACAGGCTCCTATTTAAAGTCATTTAGTTCGCACATTTCGCCAACACTTAATTAAACCACGGAGTTCTGTTTTATAACATAAGCTCTTAGCAGTTTTCATCAGTTAACAAAACGTTTATTCGTCAGAAATTTTTTTGAATCCCAAACGATATTAAAGGTTGATTCTAATAATTATTACTGGACCAGAAAGTTTCTAGAATTTTGAAGTTTCATTACGCATGTAAACCGCTCAATGACATGCATATATATGCACATACCTTTGTTTTCTGTCCTGTGGTAATTTCGCGATCCATGTCTATGATCTCGACTGTCTGACGTATACTGTCTATAAAAACTGTCGCTTCAAATCCTTTCTGAGGAGGGTTAGAGGACCTGTTAGAAAAAGTATTACAACTTGTTACACATCTTTAGTTTCATGTCGGTTGTTTGTGATTTCATCGCAGGAAAAAATTTATTGTAATATTACATTGCTCTTTTGTCTAGATGTGCAATATCACAGAAATTCAATTCCCAATATCCAAGTCATGAACTTGTATGGGGTTGATAGAAATAAATAGTGCGAGTTGTTGTTGCAGAAGCTTTCAATAAACATGTGTTAATTGTCATCATCCAAGTCATGGTTCTTTTGATAACCATCTAGATTCTAGACAAAAAAAACGCACTTTTAGTTTAGAGGATGAGGTGTGCTGTAAGATGTAAATCTCGGCTGTAAACTCCTCCACACAATAGCTTTCGTAACTTGAACTTTGCAGAATCATTCCTTTTCTTGGTGTTCTTTCTGAGCAATATTATATAGTTATTTTAAACTGTTCTGTGTTTGAGGTGCTATCAATAAATTTCTTCTATAATGTTTAGATTAGATTACATTTCTTTAGATTCGATTTTCTCCTGTAAGACATTTACGGAGGAGACACTAGGACAAAAGATGTGCTAGACTTCTTGAGAATGTACTAGACTACAAGGCAAAATACCGATAGCAGTATTCCATAATTCTAGAAAGACCTAGAATACAATTCTAAAGCTTAAAACTTATTCCATCTCATATACATAGCTTCGAGAACATCAAACATCAGAGAGCCTTAGAGTATTGAACGTCTACACGACTCAATCCTATGATCCATGCGAACAATTTGTTCTATGCTTTACTGATCGTGTAGTAAACAATTTGTTCCATGCTACAACGATGGTCTAGTAAACCGTTGGTTCTATGCCACTATCCCCCACACTGAGTTTTGGATGTTGTAAGCTGCAAATTAGAACACAAAACTTCCGCATCACAGTTGGCTAAAAAGTTTGACACGGAAGTTTTTTTTGTATAGCAGAGCGGTTATTCATGTTGTAAAATATGCATCCTGTTGGACTGTCTGAGTCTCGATCGAGTTCACTGTTGGTTTTGAACTTATTTTAAAGTTTTTAACACGGACCAAGATTTGTGTCTCTACAAATAGTGTATACTCTATAACGCGAATATAAGTGCAATAAACAGTAGTCTTTCCCAGCGACAAATTAACATCAACTGACCGAGGTTATGGAATCCCAGACTGACACTTTGACCACATTTTGCAAGGCGACGAGGAAGTCTATTGCACTGGATACTGGCAACCTTCACTTCTTGGTAGGATTTGTCACCAAACGGTCCAAGCAACATCGTGTCTTCTTCTCTTATTGTACCCCTGAGGGTTTGTTATTAAATTTCTATTGGTAGCAATAGCAAGCAACACTTACCAGGTAGCAAAAGGTAGAAATAGTTATCTGCTGTATATAGTGTATATCATTTGAACTTAAACAATGAAGTTTTACCAGGTGGGTAACAAAGATAATGTGGGCTAAACTTAGTGTATTCAAGCACATACTTTGTAGTTAGACCAGTTATAATAGTTCCTTGACCAGTCACTGTTAATACACCGTCCACAGAGAATCTAGGGGCAGCTGAAAAAATTCTTTTTGTGATCATTGCTAAAACATCGCTGAAAATTTTTCGGAAAATCGCCGTGGTAATTAAAGTGATGCTTCGATTCGTTGGATTTTTGGTGTAAAACGAATTGTCAAACCAGAGCTAAAGGCGTTAAAAAGCAAGCCGGCTAGTTTAATGAGCATTAGCATATAAATAGCAAACCTTGGAGGGCCTGAGTACGAGCTTCTGGAGACAGGGCCGGTCGTAGACGAGACAAAAAGTGGTGAAGAAGAGAGAGGTTGTCACCTGTAACTGCTGACACCATGAACACCGGCGTCCTGAAGGAATGGGGTTATTAGTGCAAACAGCATTTTATACGCACAAGGAATCATTTGAGTTTTATCTTAACTTCTTTTATATAGCTGATAAGAAGAGAATATAGCAAGAATTATACAATATATCCTATATAGCTGATAAGCAAGAATTATTCAATAAAAGCTATACAGCTGATAGGAAAATAATATAGCAAGAAACATAGCTGATAGGAAGATAATATAGCAAGGAACATAGGAAAACGGACCGTTCCTTGATCTGCAAGGCAGCATCCTCTGCGTCAGAGAGGGACGACACGACATAGGCTGGTCTCCTGACAGCAGGACCTTTCAGGATATTCTCTATCTGCAGTCTGCATCTGAGGTAGGAGGTGGGTTATTGCGGCGCGACATATTCAATATCTGATACATTGTATGACAGCGCAGGGAGACAATTTCTATATACAATGTCGTGAGTATTCCACAAAATGTACTTTCTGACTTAAACTTTTGATTTAAACTTCTGACTTAAACTTATTTATTAAACCTCATTATAAGAGAACTCACCTCCGGACGGTAGCAGGGGCAGTGCCGTCTATCTTAGTGATGCAAACAAAAGAGAGAACCCTCAAAGCAACTGTTAGACCAAGATGTTCTCTGAATGTACCCACTGGGAAGGTAGAGAGAAATTAACGAAGTGCTTCCAAACAAGGAAGTTTTTAACAGTAATTCTGTAATTCCAACTGTGATTTATAAATCTTGAATTTCAGCCAGATATTTTAATAACTTAAGTTTTGTACTCGAATTGATCTCATTTGGTCTGTTGTCAGTAAAAGATTTCGTGTCGGCACGATTAGCGCAATGATTTAACAAATCACGAAACAGAAATTCTCGGAAATTGATAAGTAATTCGTCGGACTTATAGTCAGATTCGCCGAATATTCTAATCGAATTTTCGTAATTATGCCAGATTCGAATAATTTTAGAATAACATTCACCAGTGATAATATTGTCACGACTAATGACTACTCATCCGTAGTTAGTTAACTCGTTTTAATCGCTTTGGGACAGGTTTTTTTTTACCTTTTTGTCTACGACGTTTATATACTTATAAGTTCATTTGCTACATTTTATAAGTTTATTTGCTAGGTAAATCGTAATACATTTATCACAGTTAACATGGTCGACCATTTATAGGCTATTCAATCTGCGATTGTGTTCGTAGTTCATTTTAATTTAAAGACAGTCCAGCCGTCACTGGCCCTACTTTTCTTCTAGCTGGAAGGTGGAAATATTTAAAATGTGAAATGTAAAATGTACATTGTAAAATGTAAAATGTAAAATGTAAAATGTAAAATGTACATTGTAAAATGTAAAATGTAAAATGTAAAATGTAAAATGTAAAATGTAAAATGTAAAATGTAAAATGTAAAATGTAAAATGTAAAACATGTAAAATGTAAAATGTAAAATGTACATTGTAAAATGTAAAATTTAAATGTAAAATTTAAAATAGAAAAATGTGAAATGTAAAATGTAAAATGTAAAATGTAAAACGTTAAATGTAAAATGTAAAATGTAAAACATGTAAAACATGTAAAACATGTAAAACATGTAAAATGTAAAATGTACATTGTAAAACATGTACATTGTAAAATGTAAAATGTACATTGTAAAATGTAAAATAGAAAAATGTGAAATGTAAAATGTAAAATGTGAAATGTAAAACGTAAAATGTAAAATGTAAAATGTAAAATGTAAAATGTAAAATGTAAAATGTAAAATGTAAAATGTAAAATGTAAAATGTAAATTGTAAAACGTCTCACCCAGTCCCTGCTTGGAGTTAACGACAAGGGCAGCGTAGTCAGGGCAGTGTCCAGTCAAACCAAACACGGTAGTTTTCAGGTACTTCTGGGACCCTGCCAGATCTATGAAAGTGATGATCTTGGAGGAACAGTCCAGAATGCTCTCGATGCTGTGGTTTTCGTAGTTGAACATCTGAAAGTATGATTCGAGTGTAATTAAGGAGTAAGTTATTGTATTGAAATTACTGTTGTAAGACCTCATTTCATAACTTTGAAACGTTAACAGCTCCCATTGTTATATGATGATCTGGAAATTTCCCCGAGCAGTTGTTCTATTTTTAGCTCCCGAAGGTACGCTTGTTCACTGGAATCGTACATGCAATATTTCTCATCAATATATGCATTATGCTTTGCAAGCTTTAACATGCTCTTATCATAACTGAATAATGTAGTTGCTACAGTAGTGTGAGCTTGTTCACTTTCTTGTGATCTTGTAAAGCTAGCTACAATAATGCATCACCCTTTTCATAGTCGACGATAATTTCTAGTTTCGTTAAAAATTTCTTGGAAATTTTACAGAGCACTAGTTAACGGAAGCTTTCAATTCAATATACAAATAATGTTCATCCACTGTCCACACTGTACTTGGACCGGTCTGAGTAACGGAAATTACCGTAATCAGGCAGAGGAAAATTAGGGATTCATTGTTCTTTCCGCTTTAATTCTAACCGCAGTCATTTCTAAATTCGTTCGAAATCCAGGAAGGGGTAAACAAAAATAATGGTAGGAGCACACACACACTTTCTCTCTCTCTCTCTCTCCCTCTAGAATTCTCCGTAATTCTCCAGAACGTATCTTGGTCGACGAATGCACACATACACCAATCATGTGAATACATATAATATTACTTGTACGGCAGCTGAAGTTAGTGTAGAGTTACCCTGGTCGGCCGTGGTTATTCCGCTGCTAGAATACAGGCTGATCATGAATTATGCAGTAAACAGTATAATCACTCGGTCCGTGGGTATTTCTGCCTTGTTCTCCCTTAGCCTCTCTCTCTCTCTCTCTCTCTCTCTCTCTCTCTCTCTCTCTCTCTCTCTCTCT
>JH152690.1:40178-51449 GCA_000226015.1 Mnemiopsis leidyi | reverse complement strand
GTAAGGAAGGAGGCCTACCTCTTCAATCATCCTAGTAAAGCGTCTCTGGACGCTCTCAATCCTCAAAATTTGAGACCAATTTCCATGCTCTGCTGCAGGATTCCAAAGCTGAACGCAATACTCAAGATGTGGCCTGATTAGAGCTTTATACACCCTAAGCATTAATGATCTTTCTCTACTGATCAAATTTCTAGAAATCCAACACAACATTTGGTTAGCTTTACTTATACAAGATTCAATCTGGTCATTCCAAAGCAAGGTGCCAGAGGTAAGAACACCTAGATCTTTTTCCTGAACAGTTTTATTCAATTTAAAAGCATCTAATTCATAGTCCAAACGTTTATTATCATTATGTTGTATGTGGATTCTGTCATGTGTCAGGCTGTTGCAAAGCAAAAAAGACTAAGTTGTCGGGCGGTGATACCCGAAGCTCGCATGGTTCAAAGCTTGTAACGGAGACTGATGTTATCTCCTTAATGACTAAAATTCCCATGCAAGACATCCTTGTCAGTCGTTGACTGACCTGCTGCCGCAAAGCGGCGGGGCCGCAACGCAAGGCAAAGACATCCCGGCCCCATTGACGAGATTATATCAGTCTACCGTTCTAACGAAACGTTCAGCGGGAGTCGGGTATCACCGCGACAAACTGCGACGCGCACAAAAGGGCTTTGGACTGGTTAGAGCAATGCGCGGCGTAAGCACCTAGTTAGGTGAATTTACTCGCCGTAGCTGTATGATACCGACAATTGACATTGTAGAAGCAAGCCAGATCAATCCTTTGGATGGAAAATGGATTAAAAATCGAACCTAAGCCATCATTTTAGAATGCCAGTCTCTCCACGACCGGGAAGAGTGGAGACCTGACAACTTTAAATTAGTCGCCAACTCCTATCATACTCACCTTTTACATCACAGTTCACTTACCGAACCAGCTCCAATAAAAATCCAGTAGACACATTAGACTAGCATCTTTATAGCTGAAAAAGCATGCTTAAACCACTGAAAACCATATAATATACATGTATACTTTAATCTAATAAGTGTGTCTCATAAAAGTGTGTTTTATTTTCTCTTTCTCCTACTGAGAAAGCTATTTTGTGTGACTATTTTTGTGTCCATATTTAATAGACAATTCTAAGAGATATCACAATGTCAAGATTTATAGCTTTACCATGAAAAAATCTATGGGATCAAGCCTTTTTCTTCACTCTCTGACTGCTATTTATTAACCCAATATGTGAGTAGCAAAGGTGGGGGCACAAACCTTACGGTAAGTCATGGGCTAAGTCATGGGCTAAATTAAATGACATACATTACGAGTTCTTAAAATTCTTCAATTTCTTAATATTCATTATTGATGCTTTTATTGGAGATCTCGCCATGTTGCTGTATCATTTTTTGAGGTGTTACCCAACTCATGCGCAGCTCGCAGCTTGCTGCTCTCCTTGCGAGAACGCTTTTGCCTTGACGAGATGATATCCATCTAACTTTTTAACGATGAGCAAGCTGCGAGCCGCGCATGAGTCTGGTAACACCTCGACAATCTTTGCCTTGCGTTACAGCCCATTTTCAATTGGCAGCAAGTCAGGTAGCATGTCAGGCAACGTCTATATGTATATCAGATTCAGACATTGCGGGCTCAGTAAGTCTGACGAGGCAATCGTTGACCCGGTTGGTCTGTACTCTAGTTAGTGTATTATCCTGTATAATAACAGTTTATATTAACTTGAGTAAAATGTATCCTACAACCGAACGTCCAAAAGTATGTATTATATTAAACATTTTTATCTCTTTAGTTTTTTAGAATGCTTAGCTCTTTTAGCTTTATCGGTAATTTTTAAAAATAAGACCCTCTACTTTCGTTAAAGAGGTTACATAGTAAACCCTTCTGAACTAGCTGGTTTGCTATCCAACCAAAGTTTAACTGCAGTGCAAGCCACTGCCATTGCTAAATCAGTGCATGCAATCCTTACATCAAACTTAAACCACACTGATTACTAGAAAAGTGGCGACATTCAAAACTGTGGCAGCTGCATAATACTACAGTTTCTCCAAAAAAGAACAATTTATTTTCAGATTTACGACTATTGTCATTAATAAAACAATTAGGAACGGTATTCGTGGGGAAGAGTCTCAAATTTTCAATGATAAAACACCATATTTCTCAAATTTTATTGGCTCTGCCTTAGTTCTGGGTAGTGAAATACTCCTAAATGGTCCAATGCAGATTGACTCCAAAAACAAAGGTAAAAGCATTACATTTCTAAAAACGGGGTTTGAAATTTGAGACACCTCCCCACAAATACCGTTCTCTATAATTTTTTAATAAAACAATTTTTTCAAAACAAAACAATTTTAATTAATTAGAAGAAGGGTCTCCAGCATAAAATGATTTGGGATTGTGTTTGATATATTGTTTTAAATTTAAAGTAAACCAGCGGCGTTATGTTGTAGGTCTAGCCAATATGGCGCCCCTCGGCAATGAAAATGCGCCCTTAAGTGGGGTCCCTGGTGTAACTAACTTGGAGCAATTTGTGAAAAACTGGCTGAAAAATTTAAATAATAAGGGAAGTAATTAAACCAAACACGCAATTTTGCTAGTCGCGCAGTTAATCTAGCAAAATTGTCCCATATTTTTATGACGATTTGGCGCCCCCTGATGTAGCTGGGGTTGCCAGGGCATCGTTACGCCGCTGCAATAAACGGGTACAATTATTGACTTTAACTGATGATTTATTTCACTAATAACTAATGATTTGTTTCACTATGGTTACTACACTTTCTTTGGCCTTAAATAGGGTGCCCTATTGAAAAGCAAGGTTCCTGCAGGCTGCATCATGCAGCTCATTAGTTGGTCACATATGAATGTATTTAAATCGTCAAATTTGTTGTACTCTATAACTGAGAGCTGCAAATTATGTTTCAATTCAATATTGGGTTGTATGCCACAATTCATGTGGTCAATATACAGGGGTGGCAACTATTTCTTTTTTATAATGTTAGCAGTGGCCCAAGTGGCGCCCCTGGTATGAGGGCCTATTGGGAGCTATTTGTAAAAATATGGCCTAAAAATCTAAATAAAAAAACACGCAATTTTGCTAGTCGCGCAGTTAATCTTGCAAAATTGTCCCATATTTTTGTGACGATTTGGCGCCACCTTATGATGGCACCCCCGGCGTAGCCAGGGCATTGTTACGCTGCTAAATGTTAGGATGCCAGGTGTCGTTTCTGGGGGGTTGCAACCACTTTAATTGTTTCTTTTATATAATTATTTACATTGTTTTCACACAAAATCTTAATCATATCTTATTCAAATACTCTCAGATGGTCAAGAAAGATGTACAGCGAACATCCACAGTCTTTATCAGAGGACTTCCAGTGACTACCCAGGATTCTGTTCTTAGTGAGACCTTCAAAGAGTTTGGGAACATCAGACAGGCTTTCATAACAAAGCCTAAAAATAGCAACTCTCAGACGTCCATTGGGTATGTCAAATTTACGACTATTGATGAAGCCACATCTGCTATTAGCACTGTTAAAACAATTGGCAGTAATAAGGTAATTCTATCTTATGCTCGAAAAAAGCCAAGAAAATATCGTGAACCAGTAAGCTTGGGGAATAAAGGGAAAGGGAGTGACTCAGGATTGAGTGACACTGATGTAGAAGAAGAATCAGTTTCAGAACCCAAAAGAAATAAAATGACTTCCACCAATAAAAAGAACGCTGATCAATCTAAAGAGCAACCAGTCTCAACAAATTTAAAACAAAATAAAGCTCTGGATCTTGATGATGGGGCCAATTTTCCAAAGAATTCTAAAACAGTGTACGTCCAAAATCTAATGGAAGGACTGTCAGAAAATCAATTAAAAAAGAAATTTCGAAAAATTGGAGAGGTTTCAAAGGTTCATGTAGAGGGTGACAGGGCGTCCATTACTTATAAAGATGAAGAAACTGCCAGGCTTTGTATTAGCAAATTGAACAACCATGTATACAAACAGAAGGTTATATCAGTTGTGTCATCAATGCTTTCAGCTAAAGCAATCAAGAAGAGGACTACACCTTCAAGAATTGTTATCCGAAACTTGAGTTTTAAAGTTACTGAGGAGCTTCTACGTTCTGAACTTCTTACATTTGGGAAAATGTTAGATTTATCTGTTCCCAAAAATGGAGAAGGGAAAATCCGAGGATTTGCTTTTG
This sequence comes from Mnemiopsis leidyi, assembly GCA_000226015.1. NCBI lineage: Eukaryota > Metazoa > Ctenophora > Tentaculata > Lobata > Bolinopsidae > Mnemiopsis > Mnemiopsis leidyi. The sequence goes on along the minus strand of JH152690.1, from coordinate 47,251 downwards.
TTAGCTACATAAACAAATTTGAAGCAAATAAAGCTTTGCAAAAACTTAATGGAAAAGAAATTCTTGGTCGGAAAGTAGCAGTTGATTGGGCCTTATCAAAAGACGAGTATGTGAAAAAAGCAGCCAAAACAGCTGATGTCAAGGATCCTTGTTTTGAAGAGGAAGAAGAAAACCAAGATGTTACTGATGATGAGAATGAGGATGATGACACAGCATCCAATCTCAATGACAAAGAGCAGATTGAAGAAAATTCTGATGCAAACAGTGAGGATGTGTCTGGGAGTGAGGATGAAGAAAAGGTTAAACCAAAAAAAGAATATGATGATGTAAAAGAAGGGAGAACAGTATTTATGGGAAATTTGCCTTTTGATGTTGAGAAAGAAGACATTGAGGAGGCCTTTTCTGAATTTGGTTCCATTCGATATGTTAGAATGGTTTATGATCATGAAAAAGATCGTCCTAAAGGTATAGCTTTTCTACAGTTTGATGAAAAGTCAGATGCAGACAGCTGTTTAGAAAGAGTCAGTGTTCGACCTTTGTGCATTGGTGGAAGAACGATAGCTGTGAAGAAAGCTGTTGATAGCAAGCAATTGACTATGCCAGAAAACAAATCCCATGGTAATAAAGGCAAAGATAATAGGAATCTCCATCTAGCTACAGAAGGCATCATTAAAGAAGGCACCAATGCTGCAGCTGGAATATCAAAAGCAGACATTATGAAACGCAAACTTGCTCTTGAGGCTAAAAAGAAAAAGTTGAAGAACATAAACTTTTTTGTTTCAACAGACAGACTGTGTGTGAGAAACATGCCTTCCACTTTTAGTGAAACAGACTTGAAACAATTAATGTCAAAGTATGGTCATGTAGTGCAAGTTAAAATCATGAGGGATATCAAACAAGCAAACAGTGCAGGCATTGGTAAATCTAAAGGCTATGGGTTTGTCCAGTTTTCAAAGCATGAAGCTGCGTTAACTGCATTAAGAGCTACAAATAACAACCCTAGCATATTCACAGCACAAAAACGTCCTATAGTTGACTTCTCTATCGAAAACAGTGGGATCCTCAACGCAAGAAGTAAGAAAAAATCTGGATTTATTGTTGAAGAAAAATCTAGCAAAGTCAAGAAAAGTTTTAACCAGCGATGGAAGGAAAAAAGAGAGAAAAGAAAAGAATCCGGTGCTTTTACAAAACCTCCAGCTAGCTCCCAATCAGCCCTCAGTTCAAAGCCAGAAAAAACTGCATCAAATAAGAAGAAAAGTAAATGTAAAACACAAGTCAAAGAGTCACTTGGCCAATCTCAATCATCTGGTCCTAAACGCGACTTAAAAAACGATACAAGCTCATCAATTAACACAGTATTAAGTTCACAGCCTCAAAAATTAGCCAAACGTAAGAAAAAAGGAAAGAGTGATCGACCAAATAAAAAGCAAAAGCGAGAAAAAGAACAAGGTGAAGAGGCTGCTTTCCAGAAACTTGTTCAGAACTACAAAGGGAAGCTAGAATCTCAAGACCAGTCAAGATCATTCAAGAAGTGGTATGATGACTGAAAAATGACAATATCTTTCAGGAAAACGATTGCAGTATTTTGCTCAATGTTGCATTCTGGACCAGTAATTTTTATGTGAGCTGTACTATTAGGTAAATTTTTATGGTTTGATTATGGTCTGTGTGGTGGCTAGCAGACCGACTGGCTCTAGGGATTGCCTTTTTATTTAAACTAACTTATTACTTTGATACCCTTAGTTTTTTAGGTACTGTCAATGATCTAGTCAGAGATATAAGTACAGTGTTTTTATTACATTATTCAAATGATGATCCCACAAAATTCAACATTATGTGACTTATTGTTTCTTTACTGTGATCATCCTGTTAAAAATCAAATCAGAAAAAAATCAAAGCTAAAGCATTATTTTATGCAATTGGCTATTTAGAAAAAGACTTTATCCTGAGCCAGATAAGCAGTAAAACCCAGGTAGGCATGTAGAAGATGGAAAAATAAGGTGTTGCCATTAGTGCACACCCAGCTTGGTAGATCAGTCCCCTTAAACCCCGCTCGCTATGTTTATCTATGGATGGGAGTGGAGAGGTGACCCCTTGCAGTGCACCTGTGTCACTCTTTTCTTTTTCTTCCTCTCCTGGCTTCTCATTAAGGTAATGCTTTTTTGTGACATTATCTCTTTAAATTTTTTCCATCCTCATGCTTTTTTGCCGAAGGCAAAAAAGCAAAGGAATGGTTTAAAGTGGTGGTTGTGAGAGGGGGTAGGGTTAGCCGGGTTTGCTGAATCACAGCCCTGGCAGTTAATTCTGCGCAGATTTTTGCATCAAAGGGTAGATTCATGTCTAGCTAATCGATTTAAAACGGTACCAAGTTCGTTGGATAAAATCATGTTTGATTATTGCGATTGAAATGTCGGCGTTCAAAAAAGCGGTCCGCTTTTTTAGAGGTGCATAATTGCTTTTTAGAGGTGCATAATTGCTTCACATAATGCCGTCTGAAAACGCGCGCTAAGTTGCGCGCGTTTCCATGGAGATTTTCACTCCTGAATTATCGTGCAATCAACATTCCACAACACTGAAATCTTTGACGTTTGATATCTTTAGCTGTGATTGATTTTTTTTGACGCGGTAAAAAATTATGTATAGAGCCTGATGTCAGCTTTAAGACCACAACAATAACAAATTATTATTATCTTGCCATCAGGTGCCAAACGGCAAGTTAATACGGAGTACCTGAGGAAAAATTAAAGATCTTTGATCATTACGGTATATGCGTTCCAAATAACTTTTTTGATGATTATTTTGATGATATAACCGACCTCACCCCGGAAGCAGGATAAAAAATATTAGAAGTATTCCTTTTGAATCACTGGTGTATGTTCTTTATATTTATGCGATTTTTATCTTATCAAACATCAAATGCGAATCACGAATGATTTGTTTAATGTACTTATTTCTCACTATGAGGATGGAAATATAAAGCGTCCGCCTGAGACCTAACTAAGCGGGCGCAATTCTTGTTAACCAATCAGTGTGCCAGTAAACTGATAAAATATTTTTGGAACTCTGTTCAAAAATTTCGTGTTAAATTTTAATCATTTCGTAATGTACTGTTAATTGATAATTCGTTAAATTGTAAAATTGCAGATCATATTCTGGAAGCCACCAAAATTGATAGTCAGAGAATCAGGTCAAGGACATTCTTGGTTTGGAAGAGACTTTATTGATAAACCCACTTACTGCAATAATTGCAAAGAATTGTTCGTGACGGTAAGCTTTTAATAATTAATCCAAACAATTAGAATTTCATTGAAAATTTTGCGGTCTATTTTGACTTTCGCACTCGACGTTTTTGCAAAGTTGGAATGATATAGTAAATGACTCGTTTCAGAGTCAACCTTTAATTCTAGTCTGATATCGACATGTTATCATATTGACCTCTGACAAATATTTTGAATGTATTCAAGAATGCACGGTATAGTCAGGGACTTAAACCTCAACATTTCTACAGGGACACAGCTGTGATTCGTGTGGTGTGTACTCCTGCTCCGAAGAGCAATGTGTTGACCAGGCAGACAAGGAAATCGCGTGCAAATCTCTCTTTCTGTCTCAGAAAAAGGAGATGAAGCACCATTGGATACGAGGCAATTTACCACTCTGCAGAGGTTCGATATTTTTGTAAATTGTTTTGAACATTTATGTCTCTTTTGCACATCATACTGTACAATTTTTTAAGTTGCTCAAATAAAATTTGCCCTGGAAGTCTAAAAAAATCTAAACAGCACTTGTAGCAACCCAAATTGTTACTAATATCTAGCTCATTTTCCCAGAGTGTGTCACTTGTGGCGAGTTTTGTGGTCGAGAGCCCAAGCTCATGGATATCAGGTGTGTTTGGTGCCAGACTGTCTGTCACGACGATTGCAGCAAGCCGATAACATCTTGTGACCTGGGAAAATACCAAAAGTGGATCCTCCCACCAACCAGTGTCACTCTGAAGGTAAGCCATGTCCTAGATCAGTAGATCACCCTTATGCCATGCCCTCGAGTTACAATACTGGGTTTAATTGAGATCTCGTTCCCAAATTTACGTTGCCAATACGATTGATGGAACTCCCAAGAGGGCGATCCGATTAGGCCTTTAAGTATTTTTCCCTGACCTTAGACATATTTTCTCTCTTACTGTCCAGATTGCTAACTTTTTTGCTAGGAGGAACTTTTGTTCTCTTGCTAAAGCACCCTAGCACCAAATCAACTTTGACGAAAGTTTAATTTGGTTGAAGTTTGACTGCATTCATACTGAAAAATCGATTGTCAAATGTCAGTGCTATTTTTACACAAATAGCCCGAGCAGTGACAAATGTTTTGTCAAGGAGTCCTCGGCTCTTTCTCAAAATGTATTCATTACTTGTTTTGGTTGGGGGATGTCCAAGATGGGGATAATATTGGCAATCAAGTCGTTCCCAAAATAAATTCACGTGTTTGCATTGTCGTATCCGCGATCTCATTTTCTTGATAACTACGCTCTATTTACAGAGTCTCTGGGTAAAGGGAGTAAGGAAGCAGGTTGTAAAAGACATAACCACACCGCCGTATCCATGGCAACCAATGTTGGTATTGGCTAACAGGAAGAGTGGAGACAATCTGGGACAGAGCGTTCTTCAGATGTTCAGACATTTACTGAACCCAGCTCAGGTAATTCTAGCTCAGATGTTCAGACATTTACTGAACCCAGCTCAGGTAATTCTAGCTCAGATGTTCAGAATTTTACTTAACACAGTTCAGGTACTTCTAGCTCAGATGTTCAGACATTTCTGAACAAAGCTCAGGTACTCTTAGCTAAGTTTTTCAGTCGTTTGCTGAACAAAATTCAGGTACTTTTAGCTCAGTTTTTCAGTCGTTTGCTAGACAAAGCTCAGGTACTCTTAGCTCAGATGTTAAGTGTTCATATCTCAGCGACCTAGATATGATACTATGTTGAAGTTAGGCGTGACAGTGTGCTACAAACTGCATTATTGAAACTTGGTATAATGGATATAAACTGTATATAAAGGACTTAGGATGCTATAAAAGGTCTAATACATTCAGATCTGTATAATGTATGGTTAAAGCCATGAAGGCTGCTCATATCCCCGAGCTAAGGTTATTTTTATTAGAATTTCTCGTACAATTAAGCAATGAAATTGAATGAAGTGATTTTCTTAGAATTAGCAAAGTGGGATTATAAGTTAATTTGCAAACAGACGCTATCAATTATAACATTAACTGAAATAGCAGAAGTTACATTTACTTCAACCAAAATATCAGATACAGTAGCTTCAACTAAAATAAGAGAAACAGTAACTTCAACTAAAATAGTAGATACAGTAACTTCAACTAAAGCAGCAGATACAGTAGCTTAAACTACAATAGCAATAACAGTAACTGCAACTACAACAGAAAAAACAGTAACTTCAACTTAAAAAGAGTAACTTCCCCAGGTTGTGGACATCTGTGAGGTTCCCCCTGAGGCGGCCCTAGATATCTGCAAGTTGTCCCCCAAGACTCAGTACCTGGTTTTGGTATGCGGCGGAGATGGCACTGTGGGCTGGGTTCTTAGTGCTATCGACAAGATGAAACTGCAGGTGTGTATATAATACATTCCTGAGGGTTACCTACTGGTAATCTTGTTTTGCAAATTTTCATTTGGTTTAGCTATTTGGGCATGTCTTCTACACTTGTTTAGGGTGAAATTTTCTTGTTTTCGTTGTTCTACTTCTGACGTTGATTTTTGTTATGGAGGGCATATTATACATATAAAAGTTGATATTAAAGTCGTTATTAAAGTCGTTAATAAAGTCGACATAAACATTTTTATTTCATTGGTTGAGAAAGAGTTTAATTATAAACAACAGAAATTCTTTTATTCCCAAAGTTTTTTTTACTCGTTGATTGAACTAGGAAAGCTAAAACCTTATTTAATCAACGAGTTTCTCAATTTGAGGAGTGAGATAATTTAAGTTGTTAAACACATTATCAATCATAGCTCCAGTGGAGTTCTAGAGACGTTAACATTTGTAGAAACTATAAAATTGTATATCATCTGATCTACTGCGTTAACTAGCACTACGACTAAAGTACGATGATACTACTTACTATTGTTTAAGCGGTGCTTTAATTAACTAATGACACCTGCTCCCACTAATTCTCCTCCAATAGCTCAGCTCGTATATTACTTTTCAAACACTCACACAATACAAAGTATGGTTGTGATACTTATAGTATATAATACGCACCACCATCAAATGTACAGTTTCACAAAAGTTTAAGTTTCACTCACAAATAAAATACTTCTCAGACTCGACCGCTGGTCTGTGTGTTACCGCTGGGTACTGGTAACGACTTTGCTAGATCTTTAGGATGGGGCTCAGGTCAGTTGTCCTCTTCGGAATTGTCACAACCGATCTTCTTCATTTAAGAAATTTGTTACTTTATTTCTTCTTTGTTTCTTCATTTCTTCTTAATATATAAACTTAAATTCCCAGGGTATGCTGATGAAGACATTGAGGACATTTTGTGGGACATAAGCAGAGCAAGGACGGTAGAACACGATAGATGGTCCGTTAGTATCCGTAATTACGGTTACTTCGGCATCAAACGTCCAATGAAGGTAAACTCTAAACTTTAACTCTAGACTTTAACTCTAGACTTTTATAATTTCTGAGTGAAGCGAGGGATACACATAACTTTGAGTAAACTCATGCTGATCACAATATACAGTACAAGGAGGTGGGTAACGTTAGTAAGCTCCTCTTGTGATGCACAAACCCATCTAAAAAAGACTTGTACTCGTCATCGAGTGATACAGAGTATCCTCAATGAATGTATTTAATTTGTAGTGTTGAAATAGTTTGAAATAGTTTAAAACTTAAAAATTTTTGGTCGGTTTAGCTGACATGTGTCTGCTCACATTTGTGCAATGTATGTTACAACAATTATATGAATTTTTAGGTACTTCTATGTTTTATGTTTGTTATGGAGTCTGAATATTTATAATTGAATAAATGACAGGTACCAATTATTTATCTTCAGACCCTGAT
>JH152690.1:21637-40164 GCA_000226015.1 Mnemiopsis leidyi | reverse complement strand
CTTCCACCGAAACAGAGAAGAAAACCCCTCACTCTTTAAGAACAGAATATTGAATAAGGTACTAAAACAGTGAGCCTTTTTACTCTCTGCTGATAAGAATTTGTCGATATCCATTTCGGGTTACCCGCCAGAAATTCGCCCGTTTCAAAGTATCTTGTATGCTATGCACGCGGACGACATTTTCTTTTCTTATGTGTAAGTTTATGCGCGCACGTACGTTACTATCTTGATTCTGTGACATTTTACGTCTACTACGTTGTACTCGATTACGTGGGCTCACTGTGATGTCACCTGACCTCACAACTCCGACATATATGTACAATTATATATACAATTTTATAAGGACTTCATTAAGTACTCCATACATTCAGGCGTGGTATTTAGGATACGGCACAAAGGATGTCTTCGAGAGTGTTTGTCACAAACTGAATGAGAGAATAGCTGTTGAGCTTGACGGTAAAGCGATAGAGTTGCCTGAGTTGGAAGGTATTGTGCTACTTAACATCGCTTCTTGGAGTAGCGGGTGCGATCTCTGGGCTGGTAGCGGACTAGAAGAAGTTTCAGGCAAGCAAAGGTTAGTTGTTTTTCTCAATGACTGTTGTTTTTCTGATCCCTAACGACCATTTGAGCTATTAACCGTCGTAGGAGTGAGAATTGTCCTTCTTAGTACCTGCAAATCCTCTGTGATACTATGAACATAACATCCCTTCCGCAGTCCGTCCGACGGACTTATAGAAGTTTGTGGCTTGTACTCTTCCCTACACGTTGGCAGACTTCAAGTCGGACTTGCCGACCCCTGTAGACTTGGCCAAGCTAAGACCGTCAGGGTAAGTACCTTGTTTGTACTTTCCTCGAACATTTAAACCTTGGTTTTTTTGTCATCCCTTTTCTGTTTAACACATTAATTTCACACCGTAAATAACTCTCAAGTCTAGATTCAGCCATTCATGTTCATTGCTTAAGGCAACCAGTCGTATTCACCCCACGGGTTGGGGCCTCAAAAAAGGAACGGTAAAATGATATTGAAGAAAAAGCATGTTTTATCTCCGGATAAGAGTTTACAAGTCTCTGATTTTTTTGAACGCGATGAATTTGATTACTGGCCAAGGCCTGAATAGCGATGTTTATATGCTGGACTAAAAGCGGGTTGTTATCATCCTGCTCCACTTCTAGAGCGTTTACATCATTTTAGTTATTTGCCAGCCACTATTCAGAAACACCATGAATGTGATATGATATGATTAGTTAGTGTCTAGAAGGAGCTCAATCTCATCTGATTGCCATTTGTGATTTAATTTTGTCGAAGTGCCGTCTGAAACCCCACAAATACAACACATTGCATCCTACACGTGAGAAACTTCACTCCAACATCAACCACCAACTTCTCAATCATATCCTTTAGTGTTCAAGTCCAACTCTCCGACTGTTTTAGTGCCTTCCCAAAACTTAGATAAGAGATAGCGAGAGTGACCATCAAATCAGCAAACCAAACCACGTGGATCACGTGATCATCAAACTCAGCACCTCTTTAACCTCCCCTAAACCCACCTACCCTCGTCAGATCGTGGTGAAATCAGGCTTTGTCCCTGCTCAATGTGACGGGGAACCCTGGGACCAATCTCCCTGCATCATCTCGGTGTCGGCCCAATCTCCCGCGCTCATCATGAAACGTGAAGAGGACGCAGGAATATCCTGACCTCTAAAGTGAGAATTTCGCGTGCAGCTTGTTTGTCTTCGAGTCGTGGTTCGTGGTCGCCTCTCTGTTTGACCAAGGTACACTTGCGGTGGATTGAAGGACGCTGTTCAGCGCGTGACGATCCCGAAACTTCTGCGATGTTCTGTAGTTAAACCAGACAAATCTTGTTTAATGTGTTTAGCGTTTAGTTCCGACTACTGTCATAGGTTTAATCTCTTCTGGAACTTTTGCATAGTGACTAAGGTTTAGTTCGGACTACTGTCATAGGTTTAATCTCTCCTGGAACTTTTGCATAGTGACTAAGGTTGAGTATTCTTTGTGTAGAGACACGGCATTTTTTGTTTTATGTGGAGGTAAATATTTTGAGTATTATTTTGTATTTTGACTTATCTAACATTAAATCAATTTATTTTGTATTGTTACTGAAAATGTTATTTTTGTGTTGTCGATACTATGTCTTAGCAATCAATCAAAGTTCAAATGCTTCATTTAGCGTAGTGACCTGAGCTTTTTATTGGTTTGTATTGGTTATTTTTCTTTGTCGGCACACTCACAAGACTAAGGGTTACTCTGAGGTCCTGTATAACTATAAATGTAGAGAGAAAATGAGCTTTCATCATTTTCATTGAGCAGCTTTTTTTAAATTGTGCAATTTTATCCTGTCTCTAGAATCTAGATATACGTCATAAGTATGTCGTCGGTCACGTGGGAACCTCAAACACTGGACTGTGAGGAAAAATGTAGACCTAAACACACTCTGTTTACAGAGCTTCCTGTAGACGTTCAATTAAGGTTGTTCAAACAGAGCAGTGACTGCGGAGCCTAATGCGGCCCGGTACGTGTAAAAGATGATATCTGCAACCGAATTAGAAGAAGTGGTTTTCATCTAATTAAGGTGTTTGCGTTATTACTTTTATTAGAAAACGCCGTTTCAGCATGTTGAAAAGTTAATACCCTCAAAACCACTTTTATTGCAACGCGGTTAGGCGATTTGTATTGTAAACAGATGTAAAGATATTTGTTGAGGCTTTTGCGATAAAATCTGCTTTCTGTAAAATATCGGTCGTCATATTTCAACATGGAATAAGTAACATCTGCATGTTGTTGAGCCACCTATAGCTGTAGGTTATAGCCTAGATGCAGTGGGGGGATTATTTATTTACAAATAGAACTGTCCGTCGATAATAATATTTTAAATCATTGAAGAAAAGGCATTGTTAATTAAAACTTCTCCGGCTTTTTTGTATAACGTACTAAAAAGTGGTCAAAAGTAAGACCGTTTCTAGAAGGTCGCAGTCTTGCATCTTATGAAATATGGCACTGATTTATATTGAAGTTTTGCAATTTTAGAGTTTGTTGGACAATTTAAACCTGTATACTAACAGTCAAGTTTCTCGCACTTCACCCGTATAAATATTTATATACCTCGCCGTTCAACGTAAAGGTTAACGTAGAGTTATCAATGGTGTGCAAAAATACGTCGTACTCCTGACGGTATCGATAAAGATAAAATCCACAACTATTAGGAGAATTAACCCATTTCAAAATCTGCATTGTTTAACAATAAGTTTCCCGACCCATTATTCTGTTGGACAGGTCTGTTATACTATGTTATCTTATTAAAATGCTATGTTTCTGTTTCTGTTATAATAACCTCCGTTATTGTGGCCACATCACAAAACGGCTGATATACCAGTTCAACAAGGTAGAAGATGTTGCGAACAACATTTTACATAATACGGAGACTAGCAAAATTGTTTCCCTAAGCACGTAACGTTCCAATTATAAGCTTCGTAATTGCACCAATAGCCGCGTTTCTTATCTTCGTACTCAAAGATACTTAAGGCTCTTTCGAAGAGCGAAGTATTCGGGTTTTGTAGATTGTTCTTTGGTTAAATGTGACTGCTCAATAAATAAGATCCTCCGCAAAACATATCGGATACGTGCCGTTCTTTAATGACTTTTTCGGTCAGTGTGGCTGTCTGGGATTCTCCGTTCGCAGATGAGACATGTTTATAATTGCTTTATGCTCCCATTTCTTCCACGGAACACGTAGACAGTATCGATTTGTGTACTGATAGTAATAGTGGTAAACGAGGGGAAGGAAAAAATACGCACAAGTGCGCGTTTTTCCCGGACCCTTCTTTTTCGCCCTTAGAAGTATGGCTATGAAAGATAGAAGTAGGGAACAAAGAAGTATCACAGGGAACTTTGCGTGTAGTCGATTTTTCCATGTTTTATATAAAACTGACACTAACTGTCTCTATTAAACCTGGACAGAGCGCAATAGTATCGACTCAAAGTCAAAGTCAACCTCGAAACGCTGTAATTGTGAGCGTGGCTCTTTAGAAGTTGAGACTGGAGCGTAATTTCGACTTGGCCAATGAAAGTGGGCAACAGGCTATAAAACTTGCCCCGTTAAAGTGAATTCCAGGCTAAGGAGCATGTATTTTACAGAAGAAAGAAGGGTTATGTATATTTATAGTTGCCGTTGTATGTCACCTCAATGTACTTTTAGTTACAACTTGTAGCATACTTAGCGCTCACTTTATCACACCTACCAGTTTCGAAAAGGAACATTTTGAAAAGATGAACCACTGAACCAGTTTACTGTTCGCCTTTTTGCCTTGTTCTTGAAAGGATTATTTATCATTATATTGACGCAACGCCTAATCTCGTATAAGAATATCAAGATTTAAGCTGTACGCTGTAAGACCGATAAGAGGAAAGCAGTCTTTGTCAGCGTGTTTTAACGCAATACTACTCTCGCACTCTGAGGGCCTTGCTTAATAACGCACGAACGTAGATTCACTCACTTTTCTGTTTTGAACCGCATTATGTGAAGCGAATGTTTCAAGGTTCGACTGAAAGTTGTTGATGTCAAAATCCAATTTTCCTCGGGATTCCCGTCGATAGAATGTTGCATTCCTTTATCGCATTTTTTATTACAACTGGTTTTATTTGAATTTCATTTAAATTCCAATATTAATTATTGTGTTGCCCAAAGCTGATGAATAATTGTATTAACTGTCCGAGAGTCCATCACAGTTTCTATTTATGGGACCTTACTGGCTTACTTTTAATGGAGGTAGTTATTTGAGTCTGTTCCACATTTTTATGAATATGATGTAACTGTCAGCTAAATTTATTAATTTTCTTCTGGGAAGAGGAGTAAAGTTAGGTAAAGACTAGTTAGGGTTACGTTCTAACTGTCGTGCAAATCAGTAAAGCTTTTATCTGTCAAGGCAGGAAGACCGTTTGGTATGACTCATTTTCTTACAGAGTTAACTTCATGTTGTTTTCTGATGTTGCCAAGAACTGTAAAGTTCGAAAAACCACAGAGTGAAGCCAATTTTCTACTTCTTTTAGTGATAAATTTCACCTTGGTAGGGCCCACACTTGACACTTTCCTCTGCATTTATTTATAGCTATTTTTAGGAAGCTTATCCTAAGCGTGCTTACTGTATTTTACATTTTTCTAATAAAACTTTTTTAATTAACAAACTTAACTTGAAAATTACTAAGGTATTACTATTAAGCTAAACCTATCCACAACTTGTCAGTTCAACCAATTCAAATACCTCATACCGTTATAGCCGTCTTCGCATAACAACTTTAATTTCTGCTTCATAAATCTGTGGCCCAATAAGAACCTACTATCTGAAACGGGGGTCAGTTACAGTCTCACAGCCAAGTCAGCTAGACATCGTCACAACATCCTATTATGCCTAGTCCTGGCAAATGACCGTACTACTACTAACATGCTCCAGGCGAAGACAGATGACGATTACCAAGCTTGTCAACATTACAGTGATTATCGTTGTCATGCTCAATTTGAGGTTCGAAATGGCTACTCTCCTACTCATAGCACATGATACCTACATTTTCTTCTCTAGCTTTAGGCAACGTCTCTCGTTCGGGGGTTTAACCGCGTTATCGTTTTAGCAGGCTTCAGATTTAGTGCAAAGTTGAAAGTACTGTGTCGCTCTGTGGATTTAGGTTTTGACAAGCTTGGCGTTTTTCGATTTCTTGTTTGCTTTCTGTTGATACTAAGTGGAGATAAATATATGTGCAATTGGAAAATCCTTTATCCTTCATTAAGTTTGCCTATTTCGCAGTACAGGGTCTCAGCAAGTCACTTTGTTGTGTTCCCCGTAAACACATATTGTCATATTGACATGGAGGTGACAGGAGCTTTACACGGGTCGTGACGTCACTTCAGGTTGGAGCACCAACCCTGCCAGCCAGGCCCTACCGCACCTCACATACTGACAGATCAAACAATCTCGATATTGACTGTATCTGTCATTGTGAGTAGTTATTTTGGGGACCCCTCATATTGGTGATTGGTAGCAACAATACGATTTACCATACCCGGGATATCAGGACGTGACTTAGTCTTGGTTGTAAGTTGGAGTGTTCTCTGATTTGTCGACTTTCTGGAGTTTTATGTCATATCACTTTCTCTTAAGATCTTCTCTTATATTGAGTGGTAAGGTCCTGACCCTGACATGACACACTGGGTCACTGGATTTACCCCATGGACTTCCGGGGTTTCGTTAAAAGGTCATAGTAGAAATTTCAACCAATTGTCGAATGTCGAGACGATTATTCTGAAATTTTGACCACATGACTGGCATGACGCCTTAATATTCATGCATTCGACCAGGCACCCTGATTTAGGCCAAAAAGTCAATCTTAATCGCCCAACCCCTCCTTTTTCTGCGGCACCCAACCAATGAGACAGGTCCTTATTCAGGAGTTGATTACATAGTGAAACTGAACTGAACTGAACGGCTCTATAAAGAGGTCCCAAAACAGTAAACACGAACAGTGGCACCGTGGCAATGGTCTGTCCCATTGTCTTCTTTATATTTTTAGTCGTTGGTTAAACTGAGAGTTAGTTAATACATCTGTAACTGTGCATAATTAACATCTTTTGTAAGTGTCCCTAAAATGAGTATAATTCGCCTGTTTGACAAAGGATCTTAACTGCTCCTGTCGCTGGGTACTGTTTCAGTGACCTCAGCACTTCTTCAGTGACTGCAGCACTTCTTTAGTGACCCCAGCACTTCTTCAGTGACTGCAGCACTTCTTTAGTGACCCCAGCACTTCCTCAGTGACCCCAGCATTTCTTCAGTTACCCCAGCACGGCAGTACTATAACTACGAAGGAATTCGTTTCTTCCTCATAGCTTTATTTTAGGGTCGATGCACGTTTGTTTCTTGTCTCGTTTGCTATAGTAGTAAGTCAAATGGCAGTATTAACGTTCCAAGTAGTTTTATTTAAAATCAATTTTACCACATTAGCAGCCGAAAAGAGCTAGATGTCAGCGAGGATAGCGAGTTAAATTTGCTGCTCGTTATGTTTATCGCAAGTCAGTTAGTGAAATAGTTATGATTATTCACAAGTAGTACTAGTGACACATCCAATCTTGTTTGGTTACAGCCCAAACCTTGTCTCATATTAAACTGTGTTAACATCTCTGACTCTTATTTGTCCACAACTCTACCAGTGTGCGGCACGAGGCTCAGTTTCGCTCTATTTTCACATTGCTACGGCCGGAGTCTGGTGAGTGGGAGTTGTAACGCTAGGGTTGCCATCGTTACTATCCGAGACGAAGTTACTATTGGTTGCTAGGCAACGAGACGTGCAGCAGTGCAATTTCACATGTCGAGCCAAGTGTGCACGTGGTCAAAGACTTGCAGGTTCCATTACTAATGGGTTCGGTGGTTCATGTACGGATATCTTCATATCTCATTTACAGGTTGTCTCATCGCTTAGTTAAAAAGGTGTTATGTTAGGTTTTTTTCATAATTATTGATTTGAGATCGGAGATAGGAGAACTGTTTAGCTGTTTGGACATTAGTCATGGATATGATTTGCATTTAAGAGAACATTTTTAAACCGTCTAATGGCGTAAAACGTTTACCTGGCCCGTTTAAGCTGACTGCTGTACGATCTTCAATCGATGGTAAATTGGTGAATATCTCGTTTACTCAGCGAATGTTTGATTCTAGACTCACCGTCGTACTAATGGTTTTATATAAATACCTTCAAATAAGCTTTCAGTCAGTTTAATTTTTCACTCTCAATCCGAATAACCCTACATGATATAGGGTAAAAGTTATAAGCGACAAACCGATTTGGTTAGTAGACCGTTGACCTGCCACTACCAGTTTATCGCATTTTCCGTGTTACGGTTATAAGACGCTATTGACATAGAATCAAGGGTATGACTAACAAGTTAAAGTTAAACTTAGGTCTCAAAACTTATTTTATGGCTAGCGATTTTGCAGGCCCTTAACTATGAGTTTCCTGAACGGTTTATGTCTAATAATGAAATTCTTCGATCAAGCTTGATCCTTTCTTTTTTCTGTTTAAATGTGTAATTCTATTTTTAATAGCTGATACCATATGTTACCTTGCTCCGGGGTGCTCCGGGGTGCTCCTCATGACCTAGAATAACTCAGACTACCAGACTATCACTTGCATATATTTTAAACGAGCTCGAAAAAACTCCGTAATTACGAGGCAGGTGTTGCAACTACTTCCAATTACCTTCTATCTTAATGCCCCGTTAAGCAGTAATAGCTTACCCGTGAATATTCCAAACCTAACTTAAAGACATAAGTGGTGCTATAACAAGTACCGATACCATATATCAGCCATCATTGCCTGTGTCAGTGTCTTGCACAGGTGTGCAATTCTAACATTCGATTGCTATAAGAGCAGTTTTCAAAATGGGTGATTTACCGAGTTATGGACTCACTACTCGACCACTCCCCACATAGTACTACCATTATAGTTGCCGGTGCTAATGACTATTTCTAAACTAAATTTTGGAGCTTGACATTAAAACTATTTTCCTTTCTTTATTTAGTCGATTTTTTGGTTTAAATCTTACCTTAATTTATCCGTTATAAAATTTAGAGTCCAAGACATTTAGAACCCATAATTTATGCAGAAGGCAGCAGTAAATATCTACTCTTTAGCTAACTGTAAATAATTCACAGTTGAATTGACTTATCACATATTCCAGTAAGGGCTGTTATCTCGGATATCGACGGTACTGATGCCAGTTTCATTATTTTCAATGCATTTCTACGAAACATGGCCAGTCCTTGACATTTGACAATGCACTACCAGAAATTCTACAACTATGTACCACAAAGTAGGAACTGAGTCTAATCTTTTGCAGATATCTCCCTCCATATGTCCCTGTCCCGTATCAGTGTTCGCAGTCTCTCTTTTGTTTGTGTCCCAACATCCCTAAGTATTGTCGACAGTTATGTAGTAGTTATGTTCAGGTCTATCAATTTTTGCGTCACCCTGCAATGTTTCAGGTTTTTGTAGATCGTTTCCCAAGAGATCAGGATGCATTATGCAGTTCCTTCTCCTGATTCTGTCTGTTGAAGTCTAGGAGGTCGTGTAAGGAATTTAATGTGTCAAATTAGAAATCGACATTTCCAGTCCTGAATTGATTTTGTCCAGTCCTAATAGTATCGTGATCATGGTGTTTTGTCAGTTTGATGTGACTAATGAGCTTTAAGCGATTTGTGCAATATTTTCAGCCCATTATTCCACTTGTGTTCATCACAGTGGCCGTTTTTATTCACTTATCGGAAATGTTACCCTAATTTTGTCTGGAGCAATAACGAAGCATTACTTTTGAATTTTGCGTCTTGCGAGTGCTGTCGATTTTCCTGATTAGATGTGTTACGCATTCATTTTCTTTCCAATCTAATTGAGCAGGTTACTCCAACAGCAACTACTCATGTAGCAAACCTTGAATTTCACCGACGACGTGATCAAATTGCTTTTATTTGAATACAAAAAACTGATATTTGTTGAAATCAAATTTAATTTCATCTTCAGTTCAATAATGATAATAAGATGTTAATTCTTCCCAAAGGATCCTTTCCACAATTCTTTTCGATAATTTCTCAACAATGAAACAAACATACTAGATATAAATCGAACAATGTGTGCTCCAGCCGCTCATAATCACACAGATTCACACAGATTCACAGTACATTACAGTTCACAGATTGTCTTGACGGGAGAAAGCTCGTGTCGCGACAAGACCTTGTCTGATCTGCTGCTTACGTACGTGAAGAGAAGTTGCAGTCTGTAGACAGTGTTGCAGTTGTGGTGATATTATCAGTTGTGTCTTCCTAACTTTGTAGTTTGTGATTTAGTGTAATCTGTGGGGAAGTTGGTTGATTGCTCATTGCTCCAAGAAACTTTAACTTGGCGATGCGTAATGGTCGCATTATTAACAAGTACTATAGTTATGGATAAGGTCTATAGTTATGGATAAGGTCTTGTCATTAATATGTAATCGTTCATCGATCAATGTTTGGAGATGGTTTCCCAATTCAATGAGCTTTCAAAATCAAAATTGAACAATGAATAGAACTTTTACTTCTTTGACGTTCTCTCTCTTTATCATGGTTGATGAGAAAGTAACGCAGCTATGAGTCATTTTCAATTCAACACATGTCTTTTCTTTTTATTCATCATTCTAATAGGAATTCCGAATTGATATTTGTTTAAACTCTCAGCCTTATTAAGTCTAAAAGTCGCAATGTGTTGCGGACAACGGACCATAACACCGGAACCAGCTTGCCAGCCTAATGGCAATATGTTTGATGGGAATGTTGTGGATGGGTCACGACATCCCCAACAAGTGATGTACGTCACTTAAGCATTTGTTTAAATCAGCTTATTCAAGGTAGCTCGTATGTATTATTTCTGGTAATATCAAGAGTACTGCAAAGACTCTTAAGATGATAAAATATATGATTTTTGTGAAGGATTAGCAACAAATCTAGGATCCGCATTACAATATGACGATGTCGCAACTCGTAAAGTCCTCTTAAACTGCCGCGAAATTTCTAGGTTCCGTCTCGTCCATCTTCTATGTAAGAAATTGGCAGGTATGATCACAGCTTTCATCTTTTCGTCATGCATCAATCTTCCGACCACTAGGAAAACCTATCATTTCCTTAACGATCCGAAGAAGCATATCATAATACCAGTTGCGCTGGTTAAAATCCCTATCTCAAGAGATTTTGTGCTGTTTTCTAATGGCATGCATGGTTCATTACGAATCGTGTCAATACTACAGTTGTCTGACTTGGTCAGACCCTCATTCGATGCGAGGGAGGGTGAGCGCTGTACAATACTGCAGAGGCCCCCAATTTCAAATTGACGAGTTGTTATCTAACCAGAGAGCATAACCTCGACAAAATTATAAAATCAATACGCCTTTTTTAGTTTAACTTTTAACAATATTCTAACCTTTTAGAAATTAGAATGTGGCCCCTTTTGAGCAATTACCACATCCTCGTTCTGTTGATGTCATTCTTCCACTACCACTACCACAACCACAAAGTTTATTGAGCTTGGTCACTGCTTGGTCACTAAACTGTTTTTATCAGATAACACGTCCCAACACCAAGCCATGAGCTTCGTATTCGCCATCTAAGCTGCTATTGCTCCATATCGTCTTCTTAAATTCGTTATTACTGTTAGTTCTGTATATTTACAAAATTTGAGTAGTTCATGGTTGATGAGAAAGCCTCTCGGTAATGTGTCTCAGTCATGCTCTTTATCAAATGTTAGTAACCCCATGAAGTGTCCATTTGTCTAATTCCCTAGGCTTTAAGTTAGTGTTGCAATTGCAAATATAATATATGTAAAATTGCATTGTCTCTAATACGTGACGAGATGATATCCATCCAACGTCGTGTTCTAAAGAAACGTTCTCCCGACAACTTTCAATGTTCCTCCTTGAAGAGGGGTTATCGTGGTGGAATGAATTTAATATTCCCAATATATTTCTTGGTTTGTTGGCCCTGTTTTATCATTTTGAAATATTTACCTATAACTATAAGTATTTAGCAACAAAGAATAACATGACTATTCTCCTTTTCATGACTATTCCTTTTCATGACTATTCTCCTTTTCAAGAGTTATTGTGTTGAAGCTAAGTTAGCTTTAACCCAATAAAAGAATAACCCACTTAGAGCAGATTTGTATTGGCTATAAATCGTAGTGACCCGACTTCTTGAAATTAATTTCGCTCTCCTGGCGACCGAGCCTAAACAGCTGCCTTACACATGTCAACGCTGAAATTACTAAGATGTCGATGCAAGTACTAAGATGTCGATGCAAGTGCCTGGCCTCGATACCTTGCTGTGCTCCACAGCTGAGATTAATTGTTGGCCAAAGTACGTGTTTTCTGGTTCAGATTCTTCTTTTAATGCTGATAATGTCAGTTATTGAAGTTAAGAATGCGTGCCTGGCACAATGACCAACAAATATTAATTTTCCTGTGCACTGTTCGACATGAGATTAGACAAATTATGGTTACGTGACGGTGAAATTATATAGCACCAATACCATGCGCTTTGTCCAAGTACTTTAAAACTTAAAACTTAAAATTTACATTATTCGTTCCGCTGGCGGGTTATACTTATATGGTGTTTGTTTAAATCCATGATATCTGTGATCAGTCCGATAGCAGATAGACGCGACGGTAAAATATGATTAACTTTGTGCTTTATACCCATGCATATAATCAATTGATTTGTGCTAATGACGAGTCATGAAGTACCAGTTGTAACATTGTATCAAGTTAGCAAGTATTTAAGCATTAAGACGGTAATGTTATCGTTTTGTAGAGGTCGTACTGTTACGACATGTTACTGTAGGTCGTACTGTTACGACATGTTACTGTAGGTCGTACTGTTACGACCTGTTACTGTAGGTACTGTAGGTCGTACTGTTACATGTTACTGTAGGTCGTACTGTTACATGTTACTGTAGGTCGTACTGTTACGACCTGTTACTGTAGGTCGTACTGTTACATGTTACTGTAGGTCGTACTGTAGAGATCGGGCCTATTCCCGACACTTTCCTATCAAGACAGCAGAAACATCAAATAATGGTATTAAATTTAAACAGATTAATTCCAATTCATCGAATATCAAGTGCACTTTAGGATTGTAGTTGCTGGTCCTAAGGTAAAACACTTTGTATGGATACACTTTCCTTTGCTGTGCAAGTGTATCCTTAAAATTACAAAGCGTTCCTTGATATAGGTGACAACTGATATAGGTGACAACTGATATAGGTGACAGGGCCACCTTTATGAATACTAATAGAAATTGTGCACCCTCAGCCAAAATGACACTTGTACAATGCCATGTGTATGACACTTGTATTTCCAACAGTTTTCGTAAATGACTTCAGAAGTTAACATAACAGACTCGGTCAACTCCTCACTTTTTCACCACCACGACAACCCGGATCCCGGAAATGCTACTTCCACTCCGGAAATTCACTGGGTGCGGTGGGTGGACATAGTAGTAGGGAGCGTGGGACTAACTATCGGACTTTATTCTCTTATCGTCAATATTATAATCCTGGCAGTTCTAGTTCGCATGAGTAGGAGGTGGGTAGTTTCATTTCTTTCAGCATTGATGTTCAAAGAGATTTCTTGTTGGCACATCTGAATTCTTGAATTTTTAAATTTGTGGATATAAATGTCGGAGGTGCTCAAAGTCAAACTCATTTGCAGGTCGAAAATTTTCGCGTTTATGATTGTTGACTGTCATGAATGTCGAAATAACAACCAAAATGTTCACATGAAATGAGAAAGACTGTTTAAAATAATCTTTCCCTCCAGATCGGTTTCTGACACAGTATTCTGCCATCTTGCTGTAACGGACATAATGGCCAGTTTGGACGCGATTTTTGCATTCGGTATTCTCCTGTCTGACAGAACTTTCTTCGACTTTTACATTGTGGATGACATAATATGCCAGTTTACAGGTATTTTGGAAATTGGAAGCAGTACTACTAGAACGGGAAAATGACTAACTTTCTGTATTAACTGATTTCACTAACTTGTCTATAAAAGTAAAGTTTTGGGGGAGGGAGGGGGGGGGCAACTCAAAAAAGTAAAGTTTATTTCTTGTAAAACTAAAAAGGAAAGTACTCTGAACCAACTTCAGGTATTACTTGGTGTGTGGTTTCCGTGGCAACGCCCCTCCTACTATCGATAATAAGTTTCGGGAGGTTTGTTGCACTCTACCTACCACACAAATATGACAAGTTCTACAGTCCACCTCTTTCCCACATCCTCATCTGTAGTAGTTGGGTTATTAGGTGACTACCACTTTTAAAAAGATTTGATACTCTTTACCATTTTTGGATTACACGAGAAAAGTTATCCCATAAATATGAAGGATTTGGGTCAAAAACTAGGTATGTGTTCATTTCTCGCCACGGCTTCGGGCTTTGTTATGTAACACTGCAGAAACCAAGCAGACATAATTTAATTCAGTCATTCTAATTTCTCTGAACGCAAAATAAAGCAATTTCTGTTATGTTAGTGTGATAAGAAGTACGTTTATTAAAACAATTTCTGTTTTGCTAGTGTGATAGGAGGTACGTATACTAAACATTTCTGTTTCCTTAGTGTGATAGGAGGTACAATGCACGTCTGGAAGCTGGAAGGAATGAGGATGAATCCCAAGTGGGGGTATTGCGACTACAGACTAGTTGATATCTACACTCACACAGAAGTCAGGTGATGAGATATGAAAATTATTGACTCGATTCAAAATGAATGATTTGATGATAGATAAGGTTTTTGGAGAAGGGTTACAAATTTTGTGTACCATGTTACAGAGATTGAACAGCTACGTACAACACGTCAATATCGAGTAGCGGTATCACATGAAATAAACGATTTGTGACGCTTCCACAAAAACACCTTAACCTATCATTTAGCAACTCTAGCTAGTGATGACAGTTCGTCACACATGATCTTTACGATAATCATACATGATCTTCGATCAGTATATTAATGATGATCACGTCAATCTATCCTGCAGGTACATAGTGGTATTTCTCTACTCGATTCCTCTAACTGTTTCCACCCTGGTCCTCCTCATTTGTAACCTTGCTGTCGCTTTACGACTCATCAGGTTCCCTCTTATGATATACTAACAAGATTGTATTCTTATCCTGGATCATATCCTTATTTGAAATACTCTGTGACAGTTATACTGTCTGTAAGATCTACTTGCTGCAGTCATGATGCTCACTTTTAACTCTTCAGTAAAAACAGTGAATAAATGAATCACTCTTGTAAAGAGCATACCAATTTGAACGAATCCTTCCAATTAGGGTACAGTTCCGGACACCACTGAACATCGTGCTGTCCTTGGTTTGTCCCAGACACAGTATGGATAAGGACGGTGTAGTGTTCAGCAATGCTCCCACCACTGATCCCATGATTGAATGCTCTGTTCGGTCCCGGGATGGGGCCAGTTTAGAGTTTGAAATGACTATAACTGATCAGGTTAGTTTTATATCAGTTTACAGTTCAAGATGGCTATCACAGATCAGGTTAGTTTTGTATAAGTTTAGAGTTCGAGATGACTATCACAGATCAGGTTAGTTTTGTATAAGTTAAGAGTTCGAGATGACTATCACAGATCTGAGATCAGGTTATTTTCGTATCAATGCCAAAATTGTATATAGATTATTCAAGCCTAAACAAAGGTCGGGACAATCAACTGTTGAGAATATTTCTGAAACTTGCAAGGTTTACTTTTCATTCAATCTTCACTGTAATCTTGACTTATAGCTGTTTTGCCTATTTCAAACGAGCTACGTTTTGTGTGGTGATCCCATTCGGTAGTCGGTGTAAGAGCAAGAACTTGGGATCGGTCATAGTATACTGGGCCTGTATGGCACCACGAAGTTAATGCTGAACTACTCACCGCGATTCAATCAGATTGATTAGAAATGGTTCAAACTTGTGTACGGCTTCATGGACATTCATTAAGAAATGACCCAGGATGACATTTCCTCAAATGTACTCCAAATCAGATCATTGGATGCACTGCTGTTTTAGGTTCGACCAGGAATAAGAATATGGTTTCACGACTTAACAGTAAATAGGCGATATGGTTCACAATAATAAGTTCATTGGTATTTGGTGGATGTTATTTTTTTACCACTTTTTTTGTCTTACTGTGAACAACATAGGACGCTTAACTCGTACCGCTTGCGCTCCCGCATATAAAAAAGTGTGCCTAAATCGCGGAATGGGTCCTGTCGGCGCAATGGGTCCTGTAAAACGTCCTATGTTGTTCACAGTTAACTGATTTCTTGTTGCAGATGCAGTCTTTAGCAACGGTTGACAACAGTTCAAGTGGAAAGAGAAATAAAATTACACCGTTAAAAAGTGGAAAAAATAACACAAAAAATAACAAAAAAGGAAAATCAAAATCAAGAAGAAGAAAGGAAAAGCAGGTTAGTAGTATCTTTATTGGTCCCAGAATATTGATGCTTGAGAACAACATGACATCAGACTATTTATAAATAAAAATCATCCATCCAAGTTATTAGATTTATCACCACGAGAACTTAGACCACGTGACCTCCAGTCCTAGAGAGACAACCGACCACTTGACTTGTATTCTGAGAGAGAACCAGGCCCTGTAACACGGTTATAAACCACCAAACTTCAGGTTATTCTAGCGACTCTTCTCTTCTCTCTCAACTTTGGTGTGTGTTACTTCGTCATGTTGTACTACTACTTCTCCTACATGTTGAATCCTACATACAGTGTGTTTGACGCTCTCAGCAAGGGTGACGTCATCAGGGAAACCTACATTCTGGGCTGGTTTTATTACGCCACCTTTCTCAGCTCCTCGATAAACCCTATCATTCACTTTTCGTGTAATAGTAAGATGCGGGTGGGAGCCAAAAGTTTGTTTAGATGCATGAGGAACAAAGTAGCTGGGCTTAGCGGGACTGCTTGACGGTTTCAAAAACGAGTTTTTTGTTTTTTCATGATTTTGATACATTATTTACGTCTTTATGGGCAGTTGACTGCCCGACTAAATGTTGTGATATTTCATTTTATTTCCAATAAAACCAAGTTTTGAATATGTTGTGTACAAAATACGAAACTTCAAATAACAGAATTACTGATTATGATACGTAAGACAACAATTCTGTCTTGCAGAACACAAGATATTTCAGAGATTTTTCGTATCATGTGATAGCGTTTGACCAATTACTATCACGAGATATAAGCGATTTATAACACCTTCAAAAATTTATCATGAGAGAAAGGTATAATTTGGGAGGGGTCACAAATCATTAATATCATGTGATTTGATTGGCCGTACCTAACTTCTCATTGGTCGCTGTCACATGATAAGAAAAACTTGTGACCCTACCTGGAAAATACCTTTATCTAGTGGTGATTTGTCATAAATATGTATTTTAGTAATAAGGCAATTTAGACTTCCATAAAGGCTAAAGAGGAATACAGCAAAACCTCTATTTACCGGGCCTCGCGAGGGAAAGGGAGAAGGCCCGGTAAATCGAGGTACATGGTAAATAGAGACACGGTAAATCGAGGTTTCACTGTACATGTCATATTGATCAAAGTGGAAAAAGGGACTAGAATTTCGATTCATTACACTGAACAACCGACAACGAGGAACCAGCATTCTGTTACAACCGAATGATTTACTTTTTAAGGCTGATTTTACAACTGTAAGTTATCCCAACACCCAAAGTATCAAGGCAATATTAACAAATCGTGATACCAAAACATATCATTAACTTCCTTCAGTTGAAACAGTGCACAGTCGAATTAATAGGAACATGAAAATCGACCATTAAGAGTAACAAAACACCCCCACAGTCAACTGAACACAACTTTGCCCATGACAACATTAGTCCAAGTCAGTGTTTTCTAAAACAGTCCGTGAAGCTATCTCTGAAGTTTCAATATCTGGCGGAGGTCCAAACAGAGACTGCATTAATCCCCCTGAAAATATCAAAGTAGTACGATCAGGCATGAGGAATACCAAGAATTACGCCCGCTATGCTTGGTGTCAGCCGGGCGCTGCATTTCCATCATTTTTTGAATATTGCACTAAGATGGAAAATTAAATATATGTCTATTCTAACGCATATATCAACATGATAGTCTACAAATGAGCAACAGATGACAAAAGTCTAGCAACTGCTTGGCATAAAATCAGCCTACATTTCTTGTGATGACACGTCTTGGTTATGTCAAAACTCAAAAGCCATTTTATGTTTTTTATGAAGTTTTTGATTAATCGGCCGATCGATCTATCGAATTTTCATTTACATATATGTAGTAAGAAACCATAGCTCATGATGTTAGCTACCTTTTGACAAGATATCCGATTATTCCAATTACTTAGGATGCTTAGGAAACTTTGATGACACCATAATCGAAAATATTTAAGTTGCTTAAAATGATCGTAAGGGGTCGTTCACATATGACGTCATCATCTAGAGCGGGGAGGGGGTTTCCAAATGATGACGATTAATGACAGGGGGTGGGGGTTTCGCCAATGATGATGTCATCAATAATTTTTTTAGGATTTATAGGATTTTTTCCATCTCTCATGCTTTTTTGCCGAAGGCAAAAAAAGCAAAGTAGATGGTTTAAAGTGGTCGGATTTTGGTGGTGGTAGGTGGGTAGGTAGGTAGATGGCGGTGTCCAGTGTCCGGTGTCCGGTGTCCCACCTCAATTTAATACGTAGTGCGCGCCACCGTTACCATGTCGACGATGCGAATTTTTANAATTTGTCTCCGCAAAGTTATTCTACGCTGACTATATCTTTGCGAGTTTATTAAATCATTGCGCGGCGTACGTATCGCTATCAGAGTATTACTCCGAAGTATTTTGTCAATTTTGATATTCAATGGAGTCATGGAAATGCTTATCTGACTTATTAATGGTGTTGAC
>JH152690.1:2725-17407 GCA_000226015.1 Mnemiopsis leidyi | reverse complement strand
GTATGATGTGACAGCGATTGAACGATAAGAAGTAAGTCCGGCCAATCAATATTGAGCATCGCTGTCACGCGATGGAAAAGATTTCTGACTCCTCCCGAAGAATTTGACTTACTGTAAGACTGCCCATGTTATAATCAGTCCCAACTCAGATTTAAGAGCCCTGTATCTTGACACTTCTATGAGAGTTTGTGAATAAAACTCAACTCCGTCCAAGTCTAAATACTGGCAGTGTGTGCAGCACGTAGCATAATCAGTCTCTGAAACGCAAGGAAATGTATTTTATGATAAGTAAATAAATATATAAAAATATAAAAATCACATTTCAATTGAATGACGCTTCTAAGCTGTGAAGGATGTGATTATTATTTATCTTTTATTACATGATGTGTTTGCTGCAATGGAAAAACACGGTAGGCTGTAATTCTAGCCTAAAATTAAGTGTTTTGTAAGGAAGAAATTGCACTATGTCAGAGGAATGTAATTATTTTCCCAAAAAGCATACGTCGTTACAATTCTCACCTAACAAGTACATTTCTGCGCATGCTCGGTGAATTCTAGGGTCTCCGTGTTCTGTGTACATTTTAGACCACCTGATAAAAACATCGTTTTGTGAAATAATGTAGCCGTACACAAATATTTAAAGTTGGACATTTTAACTTTGAATGAGTTAATCTTATTTGAGATTTGTGGCATCACTGAATGAAAACCAGCATAAAAACTCAGGACTTACTTAAAAACTTTCGGAATGAAGCGTTGTCGCCCATCACTCGCTTTGTCAAATTTTCTGATAATCTCAATTAGCTTGTCGTTCAATGCGACTGAAAATATATATCTGACATTTGATCGCTAATAAAGTGATTTGTGGTCGCTAAGAAGGTGATCTCCTTTCTACACACTATTTACCTGCTTTCTACACACTATTTACCTGAAGGTGACGTGTGGTTGCTAAGAAGGTGATCTCCTTTCTACACACTATTTACCTGAAGGTGACGTGTGGTTGCTAAGAAGGTGATCTCCTGTCTACACACTATTTACCTGAAGGTGACGTGCGGTTGCTAAGAAGGTGATCTCCTTTCTACACACTATTTACCTGAAGGTGACGTGTGGTTGCTAAGAAGGTGATCTCCCAACATCACACTGAGTTTAGTTCCGTTGTCCTCTTGGCCATGTGCTAATAATAGCAGAGTTCCTGACACAAGTAGTCTTAATCCGTCGTCAAGTTTTCTTTCTCCGATTAACCTAATAAGATACATTCCAGTTACCGTTCCTTTTCCAATCTTAAATTTAGCTCATACTGCAATGACAGCAATGTGTTCATTTGTAGCTCCCTACGCTAAAAGGCCAGGTTAGTTTAATGGTAAGGTGCTTGGATCACATAACACAATTTTCAAACCTAATCATTGCTACCAGTTGATGTCATGAGAAGAAAAGCATTACGCCATTACATCAGCGGAATTTCGAAAGCCGAAAGCCCGTGGTGTTCGATTGAATGCGATACCACATAACGTGATTAGACACATATTAACTTGATGTAAAGACGGGATTATATTTCACATAACACCAGCTAGCACATTGAATATTTTACCCTTATTCTTTCTTGCCGTGTTTAATGTGTTCAATGTTCACAAAGCAAGTTTCTTCTTCTGAGATGCTGGTTCTTACAGAATAATGTTGAGCTATTTGCGAAGTTTTTTCATAATTCCAGGTGACAAAGGACAACACCACACGGCCATCTTTACACGGTATCAAGATAAAGATCTTCGAATATCTGATGTTCAGATATATCCCCAATTTGAGTTGTCATGCTTCGATTTCAACTTCCGTAACGACATTAAACACATGGAGCTGTGGAAAGTTCCCCTGTTTGAGTGGCTACCCGTAGATTTAGGATTCCTTTATCACGCCTACATCGTATTTGAAACAGAGGATAAAGAAAATACTACATACTGGTCGCTTGAAAAAGCTGTGGATCAAAAAGTGCATATTCAACAGAGTGCGCATAAAAATGACGTCATAGATTACTTTGCGGGAAAACGAAGGCTGAGGAATTTATTTTGGAGACCACACAGGATGACATACATTGGAAATTGTCATGTAAACATTATTGAAATGAAGCACCTGTTCTACGAGCATCCTAAATACGTCAGATTTCGTTGCCTGGACACGAAGTATTTTGCACAGGATGCTTTCAACCTTTTGTGCACGGGGAACAACACTTGCAATGAAGTTTTCAGCACGACTGGTTACATTTTAGATTCCGTGAAGAACGCCCTGAAATTCCCCTTTGAGTATTATCTAAAAGCATCAGCCTACATAGTATTTTGTTTTTACAACAGTCTTTACGCAGCGGGTTATTTGGGAATATTTTGTATGTTGTCGTGCATAAGATCATGTTCAGATGACCAAAAAACAGCCATGCCAACAGATTCCAGCATAAAATCAAGATTTCAACGGATATATAAATACGATTAAATGTTTTATAGCAATTTATAAGGCATGCCTATGCCATTTGTAATTTATCACTTATTTCAACTCTTGATGTCATTTAGAAATCAAGAATTTTGAAAAAATCTTTTAAAGAGCAATTCCAAAGTTTTATATTTAAGAAGAGGAATTATAACAGTGAAGTTTGACTGATAAAATTCACACAGCAAATACATGGGGATCGGCTCAACTAGTGGATCTTCTGGTTCAGGAAACTATTTCGAGAACTTTGAGTTTGATGGAAAAACATGTACCGCTTATGGACACGGGATACTAAAAGATCAAAAATATATTGCTCGAGATTTAGTTGACCAAGCAGTGATAACAAAAATAGAAATTTGGAAAGTTCCCCTACTAGAATGGATCCCATTTGACTTTGGTCTGCTGTACCACGCTTACCTTGTTCTTCAAACGAAAACATGTGTCAAAGGTACGGATGTGGGATTAAGATGGTCCTTCGAAAAGAACACCAAGAGAATATTCCTTCAATACAGCACGACTAACTCTACAGACGTGATTACCAAGTTTCAGACCGAAAACAGACTATCACAAAGCTTCTGGAAGCCTCAGAAGTTAGATGAGTACGAACTTGAACAGGAAATGCCAATGACGGACATTTTTACTGTTTATTTGCAGACTGGTAATTCTGGATTCTACGACTTGATAAGAAGAAACTGCAAACACTTTGCTCAAGATATATTTGATGAGATCAATAAGAAATCGAGGAGAGACTTTAAGGCTTGTTTTTATCGTTCGTACGTCATGAAAAATGTAAGGAACATATTATATCAACCAAAACGTACAATGATTGATATTTGGATTCGGCTACACATAATAGGATTCTGTTATCGCTACTGCATGTTTGCACCTATCTATTGGTCATTATTCTTTAGAGAACTTTCGTATGGATCTTAGGCGAGATAAAGAACAGAAGTTGAATACATACTATAATGATTCTTGCACGTGACAGTGAGAACAGAAGTTGTCCTGAAAATCAAATTCTTTAACATTCAACCTTTGAAGTTCGCTCACCTGTTGTAAATACTGTTGTACATCTGGAATGCCTCGTAATAACTTCCATTCTGGACGTTCCTCTCCAATTTTTCTAAAATACGTTCTATACCACCTGCTTGTCTCCGACGAGACATTGCTATGTTGTGTTAGATGTTAAATGTTGTGCTGGGGTTATTAATCACTATTTCAGAATGTTAAACATTATATGAATGTGTTAGTTTTGAGTGTTTTGTTGCAAAACAGATTAAATCAAATTATTATCAAAATTCTAAATGGTTGTATCACTGTGCAGCTTTAACTAACTTTAAAGATAATGCTTTAATTAGCCTGGAGACTTCATTTCACTATTGTAATGTACAAGGTAAGCTAATAACGGTTAAAAACATCCTGACTCTGGAACGAGTAAATAAAACCCGGCTTTATAATTAATCCTAAAACAATCTTCAAATGTACAAAACTTGGAAATTTTGTGACGAGATAGTTAAATACCTAACGCTTACACCAGAATAACAAAGATTCTCCTAATTTTAACTGAAATTCGCCAGATTTAAAATGAAAGGGTTTAATTTTGGATATGATTATTCACTTATCAAATCTTTTTGAATGGCAGTAGCGCTCTAGTGCAACTCATTAAATGTACTGCATGACAGGGCGCATGACCGGTAAATGTTGAAAAACAAATTCACTCGCCGATAAAATAACTCAAGGTTTTAAAAGTTCGACATATCATATCATATATAAAGCATCATCAAATTTGAGGCTGATGTCTTTATGATCCCTGTGGGAAAAATGTGGCGACGGGGCAGTGATTATAGCACAAATAAATAGGGTTTCCCATAAACAACTTAAAAACCTAAAACTAGATCAAAAATTCCCTGAGAAACAAGAAACTCGCTAACTCCCGTAATTCAGCAACAAACTCCTCGCTTCTTCGACGAAACTAGCCCTATCGACCAGCTTCTCTTCCTTTGTTGCAGTATCACGCAGTTTTACCTTGCCTTCCTGAAGCTCTGATTCTCCGATAATCGCTACGAGTGGGATTCCTGGGGTGGGGCATGTTAACTTAACCATCGTTACTCAGCTCAGAAGTTCCATTAAATTATACATTATCCTTATTTATTTATTGCACTGTGTAAAATTAGAATTTTATTCATTTGTTTATTTATTTACAGAAGCGATATACCTAATTAGTATTTCAATTTTTTATTTACGGTAAGTACTAAGTGCTAGTGCTACTCTCACGACAACTAAGCTGTGGTGCTGATCGAACAATTCAACAGGAGAAGAAATTTTAAATAAATTTTATACATGTCACTGGTAAGAAAGTTAAGAAGACTAAAAAGTCTAACAGTCTTGTTAAAACAAGAAATTAATTCTGCTTACTTTCTGTTTCAGCGTGCTGGAACTGAGTCAGAAGTTTAGGGTTAGCTTTATACAACATTTCAGCGTTAATGTCGTTATCCCATAACATGTTCAGCAGCTTCATCCGTTCTTTCAGCAACCCCTTCTGGCCTGATGCAACGAGTACCTGAAGAAGAATCAGTAACAACTAGCAGGACAGACCTGCACAAGAGCTGGGGCCTGAAATGAAAGTGTTACAACCCGGCCTACGGACCGCAACAGCACAATAGGAGTACGACTTGGTCCGAACCTGTATAGAGCTAGTTCTACACTCCTGCAGCTTCTTCTCCATGATCGTGAATAGTCTCTCTATCCCGATACTGACGCCGACACAGGGGATACTCCGTCCCTTGGGGGCGAACATGCCCACCAGCTCGTCGTACCGACCTCCTCCCGCTACTGAACCTACATTCTCTCCTTTAGCGTCTGCAGGAGAAGTGTTGGTTTAGGGGTTTAATTCTGTGTCACGGTTGTATTCTCATGAATATCAGCTCAGAGTTTATACCAAAGGTGTTACATACTTTGTAGCGTGTGAGTTATGCCAGATAAATAGACGCCGACATTAATTATAAAGATTTGTGATTTTTCAAATTAATAGAATAAAATTGGTCACTCCAGCACCTATAATCTCCATGTCAATGAAAACTAATCTGAAAAACCTGGAGCAAGAACCGCCTCGTAGATAGTGCCAGTGTAATAGTCCAGTCCTCTAGCTAGACTCAGATCGAAGGAGACTTTGTCTAGACAGCCAAACAGTTCGCAATATTCTAACAGTAGTCTCATGTCTGATAAACCAGCCTAAAAAGAGGACGATGAGTATCATATAAGTTTACGTTTTGAAGAGATTTAAAAAGTATGTAGATGAAAGACAATATCGCCAGACGGCAGACGCTAGCTATCTGCTTTAAGTAATAACTGACATCAGTTATGCCGTGTAAACTTAAACACTTACCGCAGCACTTTTGTTTTCACCCAAGTCAGATTTCTCAAGTTCCTCTATCAAATCAAACTGCCCTTTTTTCTGGACAAGAACTCCTATTTTATCAGCCACGGCAGGGTCGAGACCTTTAGTTTCTACCATTTCCTTAGAGAGAAAGTAGAGCTTAAAGACCAGCTAAAGTTGTAGGAAACTAAAGTTTTATGTCGTTCGTGTTTAGAAATAAAATATTAGTAATCATGTCCGATCTAAAACTTAGAAAAAAATCAATATCAAGTCAATATCCGATAGTTCAACATTGAAAGAGTAAGTCACCTTCTTGACGTCCTCCCAAGACTCCTTATCGAGTTTATCAACAGCACTGCAAATTGGTCGGAAGTTATCCTCAGGGACGCCACAGTGCTCGAATATACCATCCAGAATCTTCCGATGATTCACCTGTTATAATTGTATGGCTGCCGGTCAATTAATCCGTTGATTGGGTAACCAATCAATAGATCTTGTTAACTTTCAAACGACGACTTCACCACAACGACAACTTCACCACAAGTCATGTGATCCTTGCGTTATAGATAATTGGACAGAAGTCAGAGTCAAAGTTAAATGTTTGTCAATTTTTTTAGTCATAATCAGTTATATGATAGATAAATCTAAAGTTACTAAAAAATTAATATTCAACAGTTAATTCAAGCAGTGAGAGAGTGGCCGAAGAAATCCGCAATGGCGAAAAAATACTCAAGAACCACTTATCCACCATAATGGTGGAGTAGTGGTTCCAAAACTGGTTAAGAAACATAAGAGAGGTTCAAGAACCTTCTGGAGTGGCCTGCCCCAGCTCAGATAGCTGTTCTCAAAATAATTGACAACAGCTAGCGGCTCAGGGAATGTCCCTGCAATGTGTACTTACTTACTGACCATTCCTTGACCTTCTATACATTGTTCCATTGTTAACAAGCGTGCTGCTGATAGCATGGATTCTAGGACTCTTGTCCGAAGCGGACTGTTGTCCGAAACCGAAAATTCGGTTTTCGGACAAAAGTTCACTTCGGACAACAGTCCATTTGGCGGACTCTTGTCCGAATTTGTGTTTAAATTTACAATTACCATGTCAAACGGCTTTCAGTTTTCGGATAACAGTCCGCTTTTTTCGGAACAGAGATTCGGACAACAGTCCGTTTCGGACAACAGTCCAGTTACCGGTAGCATGCTGTGCCCCACAAGGCCTACAAGCAGGTCCGATACGGGATCTGACCCTGCATAGGAGGACGTGACCACGCTTTTGGATGCAAACGTTGACGTGATCCCGATTCAGAAGGCGGGCTGCTAATGTGATTCTATATAATAGTGTAGGTACATCATTGAAGTTGTCGATCACCCAATTGTATAGATTTGGGATTGTAAACTTATTCTTGTTTGACCCCCGTCTCTTTTGATTGGTATCCAGAATACATGTACTCAGATAGGATATTACATTACATTCTTGCGTGAAGATGTGTGAAAATGCACATTAATGTCAATAGATAACTCTTACCTTCACTGTAAAGTTATTCATATCAAGTTCCTGCAGAATGTCACACACCAGCTTGACACATTCAGTGTCAGTCAGCATACGTTCATACTCTCCAGCGAAATCTATATCACACTGTGAAAACGAACAATGAATATCAGCGGTACGCAGGGTTCACGCAATTGCAAACTATTGCCCAATTAATCAAGGTATATGCCGGCATGTACATTGCACATATGTGCAATATTATAACCCAACGTTAAAAAGGAGGCTTATAATGTATATTAAATTCATTACAGTGGCTATGATAAGAGAAAAAGATAGAAACCTGGTAAAATTCACGATATCTGCCCTTTGTCATTGCAGGATTATCTCTCCTGTATACTCTAGCTATCTGGTATCTCTTTATATTCTTTATCTTCTTCATTGCAACATATCTGAAATGAAAGTTAATAATAACTTCACTTTAACTGAACAACCAAAGGCTGCATCAACGATTTGAGGCATGTGCTAGGAATATTGGAATTGCTCTAAAATCTGAAATAAAATGCTTAAAAGACTTTAATGATATTTAGATCAAGTGCTCCAAGATGTGTATCATATAATTGTCAGAGCTGTTTATTTTCAGATAAATGTGTGGAAAACTTAGTTACAATGCAATGTTGACCTATCATCAAACAGACAAACCTGGCAAAGGGTACAGTCAAATCATATCTCAAAGCCAAAATCTCTCCTCCTTGATCTTCCAATTCATAAATAAGCTTGCTGTCTTCTCCATACTTTCCTGAAGGTGCCAAGTGAGAATAGAAGATTAGACGATTTTTGTGATAGCAGTTAGTTTAAGGGTCATAATTACATGATAAAGACTTGTCAGTAATTTATGAGTAAGCTTATTTAGTAACACATGTTGGTTCCTTTCCTCTAGACTCGTTACAAGATAAATCAATGTGATGGGGCCCAGTTGGGAACTAAAAAATTAACACATTCCACAATGCACATTAAATTACATAAAAGCTTCTGGGAACACTGTTGATTTACCAGTTAAAATTTCCTTAAGTTCCATGACAGGAGTATCGATCTGGACTGCACCATGTTTTTTAAAACACTTCTTGATTTTGTCAAAAACCAACTCTCTGACAGCCATCTGAAACAGTGGATACTACCGATATTGTTCATTTATTCCTATAATCTATTTGATCATAGTAGTGTCACTTATCAACAATAAGATACTAATCAGAAATAAACCTCTATCTGAATAAAACTTCCACTTCATGCAATTTCTATCTATTAAGTGAAAATTAAGATTATACCTGATCAGGTGTATAGTCTCTCATTCCTTTGGGGCATTTCAGCACAAATTTTCCACCTTTACTTTTATTGCTTGGCTTGGAATCTGCACATGGCTTTTGGAGAGCTATCTCAGAGATTTTCAGGTCCTTCAACTCATCCACTGTCTTGTCACTGAAATAGCCCGGTGAAAATAAAAATCCTGTCAGCTATTTGTGTTTCTCTAAAATTTGTGTTTCTCCATTATTTGGCATCTTAAGTTCCATTTTAATGCCCATTATCCTGGCCCGGGTACCTATCCCTACCCCTTATTTTGAGTTCATCATATTTCATTGAAACAATAAGTTAGTAAACAAAATCAATGATTTCAATTGAAAGCTATGGGAAGGCTTTGGAATGTTAGTTCTAAAACATGAAGTATTGCAATCCTCAGTTTTTGGCAGTTATATTGGGAAATTTGTAGGTATTTATAAATGAAACAAATAGTCAATTTAACAAATAAGGGCAATGGGCAGATATGGAAACGAAACTGAAGCAGGGAAAAAAGGCACCAAACAATATTTGTATACAATCTCACTAAAGACTTTCTGACTTACACCATGTTAGAAGTCATCCTGTAAGCTTGTTTAACACACTGAAATTTGATAGGTCATGTATGTAATATCCATTATATAACCAAGTTATACAATAATCAGAAGCCAGTTTTTAACTATTTTCTACATTAAATTGATGACAGCATTTTAACTGGGAAAAACTGTTTGGCAAAATGCATCACTCGTAAAATGGCAAGCAGCCTGGAGGATGGGTAAAAACTGTCCTGCCTGATAAATTGAATATGATTGATTGACTAACTCAAACTGTTGATTGGGAGAATCAAAAATTACCGATTTTCTGAGTATTGAACTAGCAACTGCTAACATACATTATCTTCTCATAGCTAAATCGGGGAAGTTATAAGCGAATAATAAATTTGATAGCTCTGTACAAATCAAGAAAACAAACAATAGAATTCGGGAGCAGAAAAGCATCATATTAAATGTAATTTTAATTTCAGAGTGTTTCAAAAGAGGTTTCCAAGTGATCAGTACTTAAAACCTCATTTTTAAGCCATAGTTTTCAAATTTGGATGATTTAAAGTTTCATGGACACATATGAATGAAATGCACAACTCAGCCTTGAGGATCACCGAAAGCGAAAGTAGATCATTGCAGTAAATTAAATCAGAAATAGGACTGCTTATTTAGCTACTAATGTATGTTGTAGCAAGGAATACACAATGATAAAAAATATTTCAATATGACTCGTATAATGAAACTTGAGATAAGTTGTAGAGCATTGCCTTGGAGGCCTACATATCTGTTGATCACAGGTGCTGTGAGATAGGACTGGCCAGAGTAAAGTGGAACAAAGAGCTCAACTTGGACAGTGTTAATTAATGCATGCTAGGAGAGGTTTTAGGCAATCAGGAAATGAGGGTACTTCATACCATTGAGCATTGACCCATCTAAAAATTCTTTGAGCTTCTTGGCCTCCGCTTGTTCTAAGAATTCAGGCTTGGTGCTAGACACAGGGATTTGGTTGTGGTGTACAGAAGGAATCTCAGGTTCAGTTCTAGGTGATAAATTTTTGTAAGAAAACGAAAAATTT
The DNA here is from genome assembly GCA_000226015.1 of Mnemiopsis leidyi. Lineage (NCBI taxonomy): Eukaryota > Metazoa > Ctenophora > Tentaculata > Lobata > Bolinopsidae > Mnemiopsis > Mnemiopsis leidyi. The sequence goes on along the minus strand of JH152690.1, from coordinate 7,130 downwards.
AGGATATTCCAGACGTCATGTTTTGTTATTCCTTTTCCTGTGTTATGAAAGAGTAACTACTTCCTCTGCAGGGCACCAAAACTCAGTTTTTATCACGACAGACTTGAAACAGTCAGCACTGTTCTTTAGATGGGCTGCAAGTTGATCATGGCGACTTTCTGGCTACACTTTTGGGAACACCTGACTAGAATAAGTGATAATCCAGTCTTAATCTATAAGGGACACATGTTACTTATCATCTGTTGACTGTTGTTAACGGTATGACGGTAGTGTAATTTAGACGAGGAAACGTGGAAGCTATGATTTACTAGTGCTTGACCAGTGGTTACACTTGCTTTTTCTCTACAGATTCTGTCCAATTTCTCAGATATGTCTTCTAGGAACTTATCAGATGAATCATGGCATGTTTGAGAGGAGGAAGGTTGGAGCAGTTTGATGTCCTCTTGAAGCCCACTGGAGCATTTACCTAAGGACTCATTGTTTGAAGTGACCGTTTTTTGCTCAGCGAGGAGATTGCTCATAGTTTTAATCTCATTGTCAATGCCAACAAGGGAGTTTTCTTTGAGACAGAGATGCTTGACTTTAACGAGATTATATCCGTCTACCGTTCAGCTATGAGCTGCAAGAGTCGGGTATCACCACGACAAGCTTGACTCTGCTGTCAAATTGGGATTGAGTGTCCATGTTCTTTGGTAAGGGCGTTCATGTCGAGACTGCCTAGAAGCGCACAAAACTGCAAAGACTGTCAATTTTCTCAAAAGCAATCGAGGACTCGTAAGTTTGTGCCCGCTTTGTTTGGTTTTTTTTTAATTTATTGTAGATGTATCGCGCAGATAGCAACTTCTTCTTCTATGAAAACTCCGCAAATACTGTCTGCTACGGTTAAAAAATTGTGTTTTATCGATGCTTTAAACTGATATTTATATTTGATATTATTTGTTTGTTTTTGAATTTAGACTATTTTATATGGCATCTGTAAACAAACTACAATCCCAACCACGATCCGAATCTGATCTTCCGATACTTATATCTCAAGATGAAGCCAGAATTCGTTTCAATTTGATTCTTATGCGAGGGTAATTTTTACGACGGCATCTTGTGGTTATATATTTTTGTAATACCAAGACAAAAATAAAATTCCCTTTTACTCTTTTTTCACTATTAATGGTAAACATATTGCCAGGCGCAAATGAGAACACTGAACGGTAGTCGACCCTACAAAGCCTTGCTACACGTTGCATAGCCCTGCTGCCGCGAAGCGGCAGCCTCCGGCGCGCGCGGCGGCGTGGCCGCGCGCAGCGCGGCCACGCGCTGCGCTGAGAGACAAGGCTTTGTAGCGTCGACTGCCGTTCAGTGTCCTCATTTGCGCTTGGCAATATGTTTACCTTTAATAGTGAAAATTGTAGGCTTACAACCTACCGTCATCGCTTCGCGCGCGTCACACCTGCTCCTCGAGCGAAGCGTAATGACGATTCAAAGAATCGTGGACGCGCATCGCCCGTTAATAGTGAAAAAAGAGTAAAAGGGATTTTCATTTTTTGTCTTGGTATTACAAAAATTTATAACCACAAGATGCCGTCGTAAAAATTACTCTCGCATATAAAGAATCAAATATAAACGAATTCTGGCTTCATCTTGAGATATAAGTCTCGGAAGACCAGATTCGGATCGTGGTTGGGATTGCAGTTTGTTTACAGATGCCATATAAAATGTCTAAAGTCAAAAACAAACAAATAGTATAAATATCAGTTTAAAGCATCGATAAAACACAATTTTTGAACCCAGCAGACAGTTGTCGCGGTGATACCCGAGTCACGCAGCTAAAGCTGAACGTTATCGTTTCCTTAGAACGGTAGACGGATATCATCTCGTCAAAGCAGACAGTATTTGCGGAGTTTCCATAGAAGAATAAGTTGCTATCTGCGCGATACATCTATAATAAATTCAAAAAATCTCCGAGTTACTCCAGTGCAGAGGTTGCTCAGCAAGACGACGGGTGAAATTGCCTTGAAGGCTTCTTCTCACTTAGTTAATTAGTTAAACTCTCAGTTAGCCATTGCTCTTTCTTCATAGCGGCAGATCTATAACAACAAGATAGTACTTACAGTAATTTACAATAACTGCAAGTTCGTAGTGAACACATATCATCATTCATCACAGTATATAGTTTACAGTGACTGCAACTTCATAGCTGTATCTAGTTTAAAAGAGAGATGGAAATCTTAAGCGTCCGTCTGAGACCAAACAAAGCAGGCACAATTCTTGTTATCATTAAAAACTTATGAGTCCTCCATTGCTTTTGAGAAAATTGACAGTCTTTGCAGTTTTGTGCGCTTCTAGGCAGTCTCGACATGAACGCCCTTACCAAAGAACATGGACACTCAATCCCAATTTGACAGCAGAGTCAAGCTTGTCGTGGTGATACCCGACTCTTGCAGCTCATAGCTGAACGGTAGACGGATATAATCTCGTTAAAGTCAAGCATCTCTGTCTCAAGGAAAACTCCCTTGTTGGCATTGACAGTGAGATTAAAACTATGAGCAATCTCCTCGCTGAACAAAAAACGGTCACTTCAAACAATGAGTCCTTAGGTAAATGCTCCAGTGAGCAGTGGCGTAACGTTGTGGCTCTAGCCAATAAGGGCCATCTGGGAGCTATCTGTGAAAATATGGCTTATAAATCTAAATAAATAGTGAAATTATTAATCCAGACACGCGATTTTGCTAGTGGCGCAGTTAATCTTGCAAAATTGTCCCATATTTTTTTGGGCCATTGGCGCCCCCTTATGACGGCGCCCCTTGGCGTAGCCGGGGCTGCCGGGGCATTGTTACCCGCTGCCAGTGAGCTTCAAGAGGACATCAAACTGCTCCAACCTTCCTCCTCTCAAACATGCCATGATTCATCTGATAAGTTCCTAGAAGACATATCTGAGAAATTGGACAGAATCTGTTGAGAAAAAGCAAGTGTAACCACTGGTCTCGAATAACTAAGAGAGTCTCTTGAAGCAGTTCAGACTAATTACCTTCAACAACCGGCCAGGCCTAGCTATGTCCCATTGCACGACCTGCACCCAGCCCCGTCTTTTCCTGTCCACCCAACCCATTTATCACCTAGCACTGAACCTGAGATTCCTTCTGTACACCACAACCAAATCCCTGTGTCTCACACCAAGCCTGAATTCTTAGAAGAAGCGGATGCCAAGAAGCTCAAAGAATTTTTAGATGGGTCAATGCTCAATGGTATGAAGTACCCTCATTTCCTGATTGCCTAAAACCTCTCCTAGCATGCATTGATTAACACTGTCCAAGTTGAGCTCTTTGTTCCACTTTACTCTGGCCAGTCCTATCTCACAGCACCTGTGATCAACAGATATGTAGGCCTCCGAGGCAATGCTCTACAACTTATCTCAAGTTTCATGTCTTATACGGGTCATATTGAAATATTTTTTATCATTGTGTATTCCTTGCTACAAGATACATTAGTAGCTAAATAAGCAGTCCTATTTCTGATTTAATTTACTGCAATAATCTACTTTCGCTTTCGGTGATCCTCAAGGCTGAGTTGTGCATTTCGTTCTTAGGGATCGAGTGTTTAATCCTCCCTCAATCGATAATAAGACATTCATATGTGTCCATGAAACTTTAAATCATCCAAATTTGAAAACTAAGGCTTAAAAATGAGGTTTTAAGTACTGATCACTTGGAAACCTCTTTTGAAACACACTGAAATTAAAATTACATTTAATATGATGCTTTTCTGCTCCCGAATTCTATTGTTTGTTTTCTTGACTTGTATAGACCTATCAAGTTTATTATTCGCTTAAAGCTTCCCCCGATTTAGCTATGAGAAGATAATGTATGTTAGCAGTTGCTAGTTCAATACTCAGAAAATCGGTAATTTTATTCTCCCAATCAACAGTTTGAGTTAGTCAATCAATCATATTCAATTTATCAGGCAGGACAGTTTTTACCCATCCTCCAGGCTGCTTGCCATTTTACGAGTGATGCATTTTGCCAAACAGTTTTTCCCAGTTAAAATGCTGTCATCAATTTAATGTAGAAAATAGTTAAAAACTGGCGTCTGATTATTGTATAACTTGGTTATATAATCACCCCCCGCGCCGGAGGGCGCACATGCTAGTAGTTGTGGCGTCGTCATTTCCTTTGCTTCGACTCTCGCAGCTTCATCGCACAATAGAACAAACAGATTTTCGATTTCAAGAAAAATTTGATACTCATCTGTTTCAGGAAGGTTCAGGCTATCCTAGGAACTAACTCTCATCATTATAGGTCGAAAATTGAAGGAGTAACACTCGTTTCAGCTTGAGAGTACCTTGGTTACAGCCGGATGGGTCAGCAACTCCTCGCATCACTGAGAAAAATTGAGGTTAGCAATCAAAAATCCG
>JH152689.1:85188-96058 GCA_000226015.1 Mnemiopsis leidyi | reverse complement strand
GGGAGGAGGGAATTTTATGATGATCTGTATAACACACTTCCTTGCCCTTGTGTCCGAACAAGAAAAACAAACGTTCTCTTGGAAACATGGGACATTTTAGCATAATTGGTACTGTATGATATGATTTGATGGAAATTGTTAATTGAGTTGAATTGGTTTTGATATGATTATCAATATTTTATAAATTTGGCTATAGTGGGTGCTCCATCAAAAGAATGTATTTCTTACTGGATGTACCCTGCATCACATGAGCAGTTTCTTTATATTGATAAATTATTTAGTCTTGAAATTATATTGTGATGCAAAATATTATAATCACAATTACAATTACAATTACATACACTTTACAGCCTGTGTAAAATCGATTTCAACTTCATAAGATGAACAGAATCAGTACTATCTTAATCTTTTCTTTAGTATTTTCGATAAATCGTCTAAATTCACTATCATATTTGGCTGATTTCAAGTTGCTTGACCAATTATTCCCAAGTTTTGCTTATCAGTATATTTATACATCTTATCTTATCTTTTGTCTGGTTAAGTTTATCGTTACAAGTTTATTATGTCGTTTATTATGTCGTTTACTTTGTTCGGTGTCCTAACTTGCCGTATATAATGCCCTAGTTTAAAGTCTTAACTTATGCATTTTATGCTTCAAAAAAACTCTTGTTACATAAATAATTGACATGCCCATGTTATTCTTTAATCAAAAACACCTGTTTGAAGTTACTTTTCAAGTCAAAACGGTAACTTTACCTTACCTGCGTGCAGGGATGTCAAGCACGGACCAGAAAAAGTGTGAAAATGTTCTTTATCTCAGCGATGTAGTCTCTTCAAAAGATAATAATCTAGGTTAGTGTACTTGAGTTTTCCGATAGTTTTATTTTGGTTACTTGAACTTATTCATTTTTCAAAATAAATGATTGAGCACGACTCTATTTGATTATCTTAACCATGGTAAATCTCTTTGAAGATTTCATACGAATCTTGGGTTTTTTATTCGCTTCTATTGCCAGGTGTTATCATAGAAATGCCAGACTCTGATTCAGACGAGGATTCAGACGATGAAGGACTCCCGAAAGAAGCCGCCATTGTGTCATGGTATCCAAGTGGTATGTTGAAATTATAATCATGGTGTCAATTTCAATATTGCATTTTACCGTTATTTACCAGCAAACCTGGCTCGTTTGAGTTTAAACTGCAAAGCAGCAATACATGTTGTTTGAGATCCTCACACTCCATGCATTTCATACTAGAGATTCCCTTCCAACAGTTTAACACTCCATATTTCCCAGGAGAAGAAGAGATACTCTTCCAGAAGGATCTGGCCCTCAAGTCCCGAGTACTAGATCCTGGTATGGGTGTCGAGAGGGCAGGTGACTTTAGGAGTGGAGTCTTGTTGGACATCACCGCTAACTGCTCTGTTAAACTGGTCGGAACTAACGTAAAGGTCTCCAATGTCCCTGGAAGTATCCTGACTCCTTGGAACGTAAGTTTCTATCTTCAATCACTTTGGAAATTTTTCTTTAAATTTTTGCATTTTTTTGGAGAATCGTAAAAAGTTACTTCTGATCTTGTTAAAATATGATGTAATCCGTTATTGTGCATATACCCGATATACTACTTCAAAGTTTACAAATTCTGTAGGGCATTACGCTAATCAAAACCAATACATCTTCTTTCTTAACTGATGTTATATTCATAAAGTGAAGATATAATTGGTTCGATCTTGTATAACTTCAGTTACACTACCACGAGCCGAACGTAGTATACGGTTCCTGGCTGGGCTACATCCTCCAGCTCCAACAGACCCTCGTCGTCGGTCTCAAGAACGGGGCCCGGGTCCTCATGAAGTTCGACACGGCGCGCCACATGGAGGACAGCAAGTTCAGTGAGATATCGCCCTACTACAGCGGGACATGGTATGTCGGTCAGAAGCTGGAGGGAAAAGCTCGGTGGTTCAAACGTGCTACTCTGTTGTCCGGCACCATGCCTGTATTCAAGACTCTCCGACAGAAAGTCAAGGGAGTTGTTCTGGAGGTTTGTGTTGGGTGGTCACATTAATACATTATTTAGTGCATGTAGGTTTTGTGGATGATGTTGTGATATTGATTGTTCAATTTTTTATCGTCTGGATTGTGATTACATATATCACGTGACTTTGTCTTTACCGTAGACGTGTTGTGTGTAGAAAGTCCGTTTTTTCAGGCAATACTGACGGGTATTGAAGTAGAATGGATCATGCACGGGTTTATGAATACGAAGAAAAAACCTGAACCTCCACCCTCTCTAATTACTGGCGAGCACATGCTTAGCAAGTTAGTACCTTTAATCAACGTTTTAGGTTAGAGAATGGCAACTGTGATTGCTGAAATATCACCACTTTGAGATTCACTACCTACGAATGCATTCGTAACTTCTTGCAATTACACTAAAGTTTATACTTCTTCTCCGTTTTCCTGCAACCACTGTGTAACACTCTGTAACACCCTGTAACACTGTGTAACACTGTGTTACACTGTGTAACGTCATGTAACGCTAAGTAACACTATGTAAAACTGTGTAGCACTCTGTAACACTCTGTAACACTCTGTTACACTGTGTAACACTCTGTAACACTGTGTAACACTGTGTGACACTCTGTAACACTCTGTAACACTGTGTTACACTGTGTAACACTATATAACCCTGTGTAACACTTTGTAACACTGTGTTACACTGTTACAACCCAGTATCCGAGTGTTTGAGAGGTACCAGCAGAGATTCCTGACTATTGGTCTACCAGCCCTCCTGAAGATACCTGCCAAGTACAACTTACAGGTAAACATATGTATAGACAAGATATTTACACATAACTCTCATACTGAAACAAGGTGTACTACTCACCTACTATAAACAACGTGTATACCGGGGGGCAATGGAGAAATCCCTCGCCCCGTTTTAGAAAGGTAATCTATGTTTGACTCACCTACTATACACAGTCGTGTGGAATGACTAATCCTGTTATCAGGCGCTGTTGAAAGAGTTGGGAGAGAACGGAGGTAGACTTCCTGATCTTGAAAGGGAGGAGGTTGAGGAGACACCAGTACATCAGTGTAAACAGCAGTCCCCTACTGACCTCCCTCAGGACGGTAAGTGTTAAGACAGAGTTGCTCTTATAGTCGCTAGTTCCCGGGTTTCTTCAGCTAATGTGAATATATTCTGTGTTTAATCCAATTTCTTTTCTTACAACTTTACAAATTGTACCTGATATTTATTTCGATAATAGGTAGATTAAACGTAGGTTGTGCTGAGGAAAAGAGTGTCAGTGTCGCTAATTGTGGGCCACAAGAAAGTTCCTCCAACCTGATGTACGAGACACGGATAGATGAGAAGACCAGTGCTGAGGTTGCTGAGGTAAGGTCAAGACCAGTGCTGAGGTTGCTGAGGTAAGGTCAAGACCAGTGCTGAGGTTGCTGAGGTAAGGTCAAGACCAGTGCTGAGGTTGCTGAGGTAAGGTCAAGACCAGTGCTGAGGTTGCTGAGGTAAGGTCAAGACTAGTGCTGAGGTTGCTGTAAAAATAAAAATATCTGTTCTAGAATAAAGATATTTTGGTTATTTTGGTTATTTGTGGGCATTTACAGGATTACAGGGCTGACAGGAAAAAAATAGTCGAATAACCGTGGTCTTTATCAAAGATTAAGATACTTGAGTACTCAACAAAATTAACCCATATAGGTAGAGAAGCAGCTGAACTTGAAGTTGGAAACAGAGAGACAAGACACCGGACCCGATAGTGTCTCTACGGAGACCGGAGACACTGAAGACGACAGCAGTAAACACTTCGATATACTAGACAAGCTGGTCCGAGCCTCAGGTAGATTCGATATACTAGACAAGATGGTCCGAGCCTCAGGTAGATATTTATTGTCTGTCCCGCTAAAAAATTTGGACAAAAAGTATCGGAAATTCCTTAATCGGAATGACGGAAATTGCTAGGATACTCATAACATTAGGGTCGAAGATGGATATTATATACTTTAATTCAGATTATTCAAGAATTCCTTAGCAGGAGACACAGATTCCGAAGACGACAGTGACGGAGAAGACGATGAGGAAGATGAAGATCCGGACAATAATAACTCATGCAAGTCTTTATGTCTTATAATATAACTTTTTTGGTTAATTTTCCTTACCCATGATTTATTTTTTTCTATTTAAATAAAATTTCAATAACTTCACCTGAAATATTATAACACGGTTTAGTTCATATTTGACAACAGTTTAAGATAAGGTTCAGGGATATTGGTGCGTGAATAAAAACAACTATTTGGTTTTCTATGCAATCCCACCCAAAGTCCTCACATTACAGTTATATAAAACTTCAAAAGACAGCTTTATAGTTTCTTGTTATTTTTTGCTCTGCTGTTGTCCGCTGTATTAGTGCGTGTTAAGGGATAAACGGAAGGCGCCGCCCAGGTTTTGAATTAAAGACACTTGAGTCAAGAGACCGTTCACCGTTGCGACTTCACCTAAATTGATTAAATTTACTAGCTAGCAGTCACGTGATGATTTACTTATTAAAGTAGTTCAAGCTGTCTCGTCTGAGTACCGAGTAGGTACTCTATGTGGGGGTTGATATTTTGTTGTGGGTAGAATCAGGTGATTTGGAGTTTAAGTCTGTAGTTGCAGAAAAGAGTATTATCATAATTTAACGAAAAATTGAGATTTTACGGATATTGTAGAATTTCAACAGAAAATTAGAATAACAAATAAGAATGCCATTCCATCAAATAGAAATCACACAAAATATCGTCATGCATGAGATACTGCAGCTGCTAACACCTTTATTGATAGTGTTTGATCTGTGTTCCTATCATTGAGTGAAACAACGTCAACGTGTTTAACAACAGCCTCACCAGCATTCCTCCCAAATGACGGGTGATACGATCCATCACCGCCACCCATTCCCACATCCGCGTGTTTAGCTGAAAATGATATATCCCCGCTAGGGTCAATGTTCTTGAAAGGACCCAAACAGAGAAGATCCCTAACGAACCTCTGTAACCGTCTAAGTCTGATAAAGTACACAGCTGGATTAGCTACACAAGTAAAGGAGTATGCGAAGAGAAGGGCTATGTTTTCCGCCCACGGAGACACGCTCCCTCCTCTCAACCTGACTATCCTCTCCACCACCAGGGTTGAGGAAGACAGAAGACAAATACCGGTGAGGATGAGAACCGTCACGGTGGCATGTCGTTTTGTCTGGGACATTGGGAAGTCACGTGACGGTTTGTGAAGCCAGACAATCGTCACCAGGCACCCCAGGACTGAAGGAGTTAAGATGAGGAGGATGATGGCGACGCTGATGGCCGCGAAGTCGGCTAGTTGTCCCGTGGAGACGTCCATCCAACAACATCTGAGTACCTCTCGACGGTATGACACTCTCAAAGAGTCGTCTTGAAACAGTTTTATAGCTCGGACCACTATCAGGATAAAGAGGACGAAGATTAAACCAAATGTCACTTTTTTCCGTATCTTATAAATGGGTCGGACAACTGAAATCGTTCGAACGACACAAAGAACCGCGGTGATCAAGATAGAGAACTGCTGAGCGGTTGGAACGACTGCCAACATGACGGAACAGTACCCGGTAGAGTCGAGAAATTCTCCCCTGCCCAACAGAACAACGTAGCTGACACCCTGGTAGATGAAGCAGAGAGATGTGAACAAGTCAGTAGCGTTTAGCAGGATGAAGATGTATCGGCTGATGTTCTCGGACTTGTCTACCCGAACAAAGAACGCCAGGGAGATGGAGTTAGCTGGAATTCCCAGGAGGCTGTAGAAGACTGAGAGGGCCAGGTAGACGCTCGCTTGGGAATGGTCAAAGTTCATCTCGTCGTTCACTTTCCTGATTCTACATTTAAACTCTGGGGTATATCCTGGGGATTATAAAGTTAAAATTTTTTCGGGGAATCAGCGTTCATTTATCGGATGTTTTTGACAACTGTCCGAAAACATTTGTGTCTGAGTTCTGACTTTTTACCTCTGACTGTTAATACATAGCCACAAAGAAAGAAGGAGTGTTGCTAAAGGCTATATCTCGATACAAATAAGCAATCAAAGAGAATTTGAGTCGTACAGTCGCACGATCTCTGGCCATCACATAAAATCATAGTTAGTCACAGTTCTCCCACCGATAGCTTAGCTTGTTACTTGAGCTACGCGTGAGTCCATCTGAATACTTGATCACTGAATATTGACCTACCTAAAGTTAACTGGAAATGGAAGGCACGAAGTTGTAAGTGAGATATTAACTTCTATTTCATCCTTGAAACATCAACTAGAATTGACTTGGAGAACGTAAATTATTGCAGTACATTAGGGTCACATGACCTCCATCTTGCTTTAACAGGCTAACTATGGGTAGTTATCGTGCATAGAGGTTAACATTTTAGAAATACTACTTAATTACACATAGTTAATACCTTAAATATTGGTCGCTCCTTCATCCTAACTTTCAATTAGTTTGAAGGTTGAGCTATTAAGTTAAGCTTGATCTATGACTCGAAGGGAAAAAGAGTGAAGACAAAAATCACTCATGTAATTGTACAAATCCTGAAGTGAAATATCCTACTGCGCCTGGTTAATCAAGCCAAAATAAAATATATAATCTTGTCAGCGTCATGTGAATTCCTCAAATCAGACAAGCAAGAAAATTGTGACAGCGAGCACCACGCTGCTAGGGCAGGAATTATGATTAAAAGATTAAGAAATGTCTGGAACAGCAGCACAAACAATACCAATACTCGGTAGCTGCGCTAATCGGTTGCTATTCTTTTCTCGGTCTCCAGGCAGGCTCTACAACTCTCTGTCCTCACACAATAGCGGGAGATTTCAGCGAATTAGACCGAAAGGCAAGACATTTAAACGCGGCAGCTACCCTCCTCTCATATGATAATCGTTACAATCCGTTGTGAGGAGCAGAAGTAACGACGTGCTGACAGGTAGAAACAACGCACAATGGGCATGTCAGTGTCTGATCGATTAGCGCTCATTTAAACTGCTCGGGGGTTTAAAAACAACCCGTTCAAGTTTATCGTGGGTCAAGGTGAAATCATAGAAACTTGCACGGTTAGCTCTAGGTTACAACTTAGAAGTGGGATCATATAAACTTGCACGGTTAGCTCTAGGTTACAACTTAGAAGTGGGATCATATAAACTTGCACGGTTAGCTCTAGGTTACAACTTAGAAGTGGGATCATAGAAACTTGCACGGTTAGCTCTAGGTAACGATTTGAAAGAAGGAAACATGCCGCAGGAGATAGGACAATTGTAACTCTCTTGCTATCGAAACACGCTGAACTGCAGTAACTGGAAAGTTCTTTTTATGTTCCATTTGAGTGATGAGAAAGGAGGAATCGTTTGAGGGATGAGAATTGAGAGGGCACGCTAACTGAGTTACGGGTGCCAGATAATCAAATGTAGAGCACTTTCGCAACATGGAAAATACTCTATGATAAGTATTGTGTCTCCACCACCATTTTTCTGAAGCAATCGGAAAGTCTATCGATGTTGATGCGTTGAATAAAAGGCCCTGTAAATCGTTCCATGTGAACATTAACCATGCTCGCTTAGTTTTACAATTTACCATACTTTTCAACCTGACGTTGTATTTTGAATAATATGTATAACAATTTATTAAAAAAGAAGTGTAGAGAATTTAAAAATTCCTTTGACTTGACAGGCAGTGCTTAGTATTGTTCTATCTTAAATTCTTCTACCAGAATGTTAACATGCCAAGTTGTACAACTCTACAACAAAGGACAGAGAAAATGGGGTGAAAAATTTTAGAGCAATTTAGCTCCACGCGTACCTTCACGCTATCCCAGTAGTTCCCGCCGTGATATCAAAGGCTTGAACTGAATTGCGGGTCATTATAAACTCAGTCAGTGTTTAGTATTACGGCGTTGTATTTCAAAAATGTTAGAAACGTGCAGCAAAGGAAAGTTCCAGTAGCTACTATATCGTTATCATAATAGAAGCTACTATTTGGATATAGTAGTAGCTACTATATAGTTATCATAATAAAAGCTACTATTTGGATATAGTAGTAGCTACTATATAGTTATCATAATAAAAGCTACTATTTGGATATAGTAGTAGCTACTATATAGTTATCATAATAAAAGCTACTATTTGGATATAGTAGTAGCTACTATATCGTTATCATAATAAAAGCTACTATTTGGATATAGTAGTAGCTACTTTATCGTTATCATAATAAAAGCTACTATTTGGATATAGTAGTAGCTACTATATCGTTATCATAATAAAAGCTACTATTTGGTTATAGTAGTAGCTACTATATAGTTATAATAGAAGCTACTATTTGGATATAGTAGTAGCTACTATAGATACTACCTACGACTGCAAATCGAGTTGGTTTTCTTATTGCATAAAAACGAGCAGTAAATTTTTCATTGATGACATTAACCGTGCCTATGCGAAGTTAAAAAGATGACAGATGAATAGAATTTCTGATAATAAGAAACACAAATAAATAATCTTTGAATTATTAGGTTCTGCCACTTTGGGACCACTTAAGATCGGATGGCAAGGCGACATCAAACACTAAAGAAGTAACTAGAAAATGAAATCCAGTAAATTTAATCCGGGCCGCGAACAATAGACATTACCGCGTATCGGAGCAGCAGGTCACTAATCACATTGGACAACCAACTAGGAAATTTCTTTCCCACCACACCAGCTGTTATATCAAGAGTTAAATAGTTGGACCATTTAGAAGTGACCCTCCTTGCTGTGATTTCATCCGGGGGGTTGAACGGCGTCGGATATTGGTTAGAATATGCTTCAACAGTTTACAGTTTACCTGCAATTCTAAAGCGATGCGACGTCAAATGGCTAAACCCGTAAATGTCGCCAAAAACATGCGAAATGCTAAATCATAGCAGCTTGAAAATAAGTATTACGATTTGAATTTTCCTGGTTTCATATATGATATAAGGTTGTTGTCATAGTGCAATGCGCTTCTAGTAAAAAGTAATCGATATTCGATCAAATAAGATTGTGAATGTGATGGCTAAACTGAAGAACATTGCAGCAAGCGAACAATCAGACAGCGGTCTTGACGACAGTTTGGAGACAAACAAAGACAAGGATGAAAACAAAGAGGAAAGGAACCAAGAACTCTCTACTCCCGATATCAATAATACTACACAGGTTGGTGGAGTACCCTAACCAAGTAGGAAGCGATAGTTTTCAAGCGAAAAAACCTGATATTAAATTTGAATTTCATTTGTCAGAAAAATTACAGTTAGAACGAGTTTTAGTTAAAGTAGGAATCCTACTGCCATTCAGCTTTTTTGCAGTGGTGTCATATGTTCAGCCCTCAGAACACTTCTGATAATTTTAAGCGATATCAATTAGGACGGGAGCATATTTTTTGATGTCTTTAAATCTTTAAATGTTAAGACATCTCTTGTGTTTAAAGTCAAGGCTAGGGTCATCAAACCAAAGCAGCAAGTGCAAAAGAATATCTAATTGGGGAAATATGGATGTTCAGACAAATTTTCGTTATTAGCTGGTTTAACATGTTGTACTGTCTGGAAATTAAGCTGAACAATTGAAACACGTGACATTTTCTTCATCATTTCGTAGGATTAACGTTATTATCAACCTTGTGGCGCTTCTTGAATGTCAATATAAAGGCTCTTAATCCTGTAATTATATAGTCGACTAGGCTGGCCTGTAACTTAAGTTACTTTGAATTGACTAACTCAGCTGGAAGTGTACGTTGTTTAAACAAACCAGAATTCTATCAGTGTTAATTGGAGTATTGGATTATTGGTATTCGGTAAGGTTTTTGATGCTTTGCCATGAAAATCATAATTACGATTAAGTCAAAACTCTGAAAAATCGCCTTGTTGCTTTCAAGGTAAAAAACGACGTAAGGTTTTAATATCATTAAGTAAATTTGACTGTCTTCAGATGAACCTGCTGCTGTTTAACGCAGCTGGTTCAGAAATTGACATTCTGTAGCTCACTTATATGTTATAGTGAGCACAAACAGGATTGGTACTGTTGTCTGACTCAAGCTATTACCAGGTCAGCGGAAAGCCAAGCAAAATACTTATGAAGCGAGCTCGACCCAGAAACACGAGAAATTCAAGGTTTGTTTAAATCTTACAGGCTTTAAGAGTGCGAGTAATATCAATCAATATATATCGCGTTATCGTCATTATTTGTCAGTTAATAAGTTTAAGACAACTCGCCCTAATTTTGTGGAATGTTTGATATGCAAAAGATCAGGTGATCAAAACTCTTTCTTGTCAACACGCTCTTTGAAAGGATTACAGAGGAAAAATCATAAGTCACCAATACATGTAATGGATGCCAAAGAAGTCACGATGAAGCAATGGGCTAGAGAGCGAGTATTGCAGGACTATTGTACCAGTGTCTGGTACACTAAAAAGCAACAGGTCTATTTTATTACGTAATGGCGAAAGGATTATGTACGACAAAGAAGCAACGTAAAGAAATGAGAGAGTAGCCACTTGCCATGAATTACAAGAAAAGAGCTATTGCGGTTCGTAGCTGATCCAAGCAACACTTCCGTTTTACAGAACATTAAGTGATTGAGAGGGTGAAGTGTGTACTTTCTTTGTACGTTACTTCACTTAAGTGCTTGCACTGCTTCTCGGTGTACAATTTTAGTTATGATAAGATACAACAACAACAACAACAACAACAACAACAACAACAACAACAACAACAACAACAACAACAACAACAACAACAACAACAACAACAACAACAACAACAACAACAACAACAACAACAACAACAACAACAACAACAACAACAACAA